>JAOWBH010000047.1:842883-863092 GCA_028566215.1 Silene coronaria
CCCCATGTACTTAGCAGGCACACGCCTTAACCACTCGGCCAAAGCGACTTTGTTGTTATAATGCACTTAAATAGGTTATTTAACTTATTAAATTAGTCTTGGACTGCCCAATGGGCCTGATGGCTGGCTCATCAAGTACCTTTACGGGAAGCTAATTGATATTGAACTTGAATTCTCTAAAAATATTCTTCACTTCAAAACTATGAGGGAATAGTTTTAAACAACATAAATATTAATGTAAGCCGGTTTTAAACCGTTACACGAGTATATTGTAAAATGTTTTTTTGCTAATGATCATTTCTAACTATTTTCAATAATATGAATCATGATCTCCTCCCACATTAATACAAAAGAAGAGAGTTTAACATTTTGTAAGCTATGGAGCTACTCCCTTTGTTGCTGATTGGTTTTAAATTGAAACCTCAATGGACTTATGAAGCGGACTCTTTCTTCTCCATTTGGGCGCGATTCAGGCCCGTTTGCGTGATTTAACATGGTTCAAGCCCATGACAGAAGACCTAATGTTGGAAAATAACACGGTTTGCTCTCAGTCTGATATAAAATGGACCTCACATGAAAATAATCAAATATTATATTCCGTATCTGTTAATCTGTTATATTACACCTCTTGGTTGTTGAGACTAAACTTGTACATTAACAGAAAATGTAGCAAAGATGGGAAGGGGTACAGTTGATCGAATTTCGGATCTCCCAGAGTTTATTTTACACAACATTCTTTCAAAACTCGATACCAAAGAGGCAGGGCGCGTTAGCGTGGTGGCTAAGATGTGGTATGATGCTTGGTCTTCCTTTTCGGATTTGAATTTTCAGCTTCAGGACTATAAGAAGGAATATTGGGATCGTTCAGAGGAGTGTGGTTTCAGTGTTGATGATGATAGGACAATGCAAAGATACGATACTCACAAGTTTAGAATAAGGAAATTTGAGCTTGAGCTTCCTACAGCGGATACAAAGATTGAACCATTGGTTGATAAATGGATAAGAATTGCGGTGCAAAACCCGATACAGGGTTGTAAAGTGGCCATTTTAACATGAATGTGGTTGCATTGAAAAACTTGAGAGAGTTGGAGATTGTTAGTACTACTATAACAGATGATAATGTTTCTGAGCTGGCATATGGGCTTGTAGCATTAGAAAGCTTAGTATTGGATTCATTCTCAATGCTGAAATGCATTATAATCTTAAGCATTTCGCTCAAGGAACTTCAAATCGAAATGGGCTTCAACTTGACTTCAACCAATTCATACATAAACAGAAAACACGACTATGTCACCTCATTCAACCCGACCCAGTACAGTTCGCCCTTAATTTTACTTGTCCTAAACTGACCCTTAACTTCTGATACCGGTATTGGTATAAGGCATAACTCTAGGGAGGTGTTGGGTGACTATTACCTCTCTTCCGATACCAGTATTGGTAGGTTAGACAGGCGTGCTACTGTTCGCAGTCGAGAGCGGTATGTTGTTCTTGTTGGTGAAAACATTAAAAGTATGATGCAATTAGTCTGGAACTCATACAAAGAAATTAAAAGATGCTGTAAATTAATATTATTAGTAGATTCAGGATCATTGTGCCTTCAATTTGATAGGTGAACTTGAGACCGTCTTACACGTGAGACCACTTCACATTCTTTTTTCATTCCTAACTCGTCGTATATGATACTGTAACACGTAAAATTTTATACTCCAAAAAAGTGGTGAGTATCAGTTCTAGAAGCTCGTGAGTCTAACAATCAACCATAAATTCAAATAAACAGTTGAACTGAGAAGCTAGTAAAAAAGCATCACAAAATTTACAATTCATATAGGGAAAGTTTTCCGATTCACACCAACGGGGAAAAACCACATCAACCTGATCAAAATAAGAGACGGAACGCTCACGCAAAGAGCATCACGAATTCTGAACCTAACCCGTATTCCGACCGACCTGTTTGACAGGTCTATTGGCGTTTACCTATGGGAGTTTAAGTCATCAAGGAAAACTGATAAGTCTTATTAAGACCTTAGCTGCATGCGCTGAATCAGACTCGACTTTTCCAAGTCCACCGAATATATCAGGCAAGTCTTATGAAGACTTTAGCGCACTAATAAATCAGACTCGACTTTTCCAAGTCCACCAATATGTCTGAGTCTGATAAGTCTTCTTCCTACAATATATAAAAGTGCTCATCACCCATGTGTTCTTGACTGATTCTTCTAAATATTAAAGACTTTGTACCTAGAGTCAAGAGCGCTTGAAGATGGTTACTAATTCAGCAATGGTTTACAGAAGCAATGGATTGCAGCTTTATGTTATCAGTTATGTTACTGTGCAGTTACATCGTAAGGACTTAGCAGTTACACACCTCAATATCATCAGACGAAATAGAGCAATTTAGTAAGACCACAAAATTTTTCAATTGGTTTTACGGCTTTATGGTATGATAGAATAAAGCAAAATGACTCATTAAACTGATATTGATAACGAATATGAATCTTGAGCTTCTCTTATCATAAACCAGTATGTATGTCTTATTTCAGAGCTTCTTTTACATAAAACAGAAAATATTAATGTCATGTCAAACTCAAATAGTTCAATTTATCGGTACCTAATTCGGCTCATTGTCTTGTCGTTCTTTGGAGAGTAGTTATGGCTAGAGATTTTTCTTATAAACACATCATATCAACGGATTATTTTCGGCTAATGCCTCAGGAAAAAAAAAAAGGAGAGGAAATACTTTAAGAGGGGCTTTACAATTCCGAATCTAAACGGCTGGGTTGCCTGGGTAAGAATATCCAAACATGCAGCAAAATACCCAAAAATCGAAATTTCTATGAACTGTTGCAGCATCTACATTTGCCCTCAATTTGCCAGGGATACTTAGGTATTAAACTTATACTGTAATAGAAAATGAGGTTGAACAAGGAGGATTAGGCACTTCAACAACTCCATCAAGCATCTGATTAACACTTCGCATAGTAGGCCGAAGAAACGGGTCTTCTTGAATGCACCAAAGCCCAATCTTGACAAACCTCTCCAGTCTCGCCCAGTCATTCAACGCTTCCATGTCATCATTAACAAGAGAATCCAGCATACCAGATTGGTAACAATCAAATGCCCAGTCTGTCAGAATTGCTCTTTCGCTTTCAGATAGTTCCACACACACGCACCTTCGACAACAAACGATTTCCAACAGCATTACCCCAAAACTGTACACATCCACTTTCCCAGAGATCGGCTTGTTTTTGAACCATTCAGGAGCCACATACCCTTTTGTCCCACGGATCGCTGTGTTAGTCTGGCTTTGGTTCAGAACCAAAAGCTTTGCTAACCCGAAATCAGAGATGCGAGCATTGTAATAGTCGTCGACAAGTATATTCTGTGGCTTAATGTCACAATGGATGATTTGACCGGTGCACTCTTCATGCAAATACAAGAGCCCTCTGGCGACCCCTTGAGCAATGTTGATTCGCGCTTGCCAGCTTGGCCTTGTATTGGTGAAAAGATAATCACCAACTGTTCCGTTAGGCATGTACTCGTATACCAGCAAACGCTTATCTTCCTCCTTGCAGTATCCTATAAATCGGACTAAATTCTTGTGATGAGTCAGGCCTATGGCATTCACTTCAGCCATAAATTCCTTATCAGCACCCATGAATATTCGATCCAACTTTTTAACAGCGACAATAATTGAATTACCTCCAGAGGTAATCTTTCCTTTGTAAACCACACCAAATGAACCCCTTCCTACCTCTTCTCTGAACCCATTTGTGGCAGATTCAAGCTTCTTGTAAGTGAACCTATGCACATTATCGTTCACGAGAATAGATCCTATCTGTTGCTCATCATGTCCTTGGAATTGATTTCTTTTATGCTTGAAAAAAATTGTTAAAATAATGGCGATTAAAACAACAAAATTGACAGTTGCAGAACCACCCAATAAGCCTTTGATAACTGCATTACTCTTATATTTTACTTGTCCTGGAGGAATGAAAAAATTGTTTGGATCGCTAGTAGCATTACCGACTGCTACCTTAAGCCAAGCCACTGATGGTTCCCAGCCGCCCTGTCTTCCATTGGAGAGAGGAAGCCTCTTCTTCCAACAACCAGAACCACTGAAAATGACAGCAGCACAAAAGCAGTCATTCAGACAATAGTTCTTACATTCCTCTACACTGGAAGTATTAAGCCTTGCGTAATCTCCAAACGGCAAATTTGTGTTCGCAAGCTGGACTAATTCGTATTCACTCTTCACACCACCTTCAAACTTTTCACAATCGTCTAGGATGAAGTCTGGTTTACAGCTCCCACTAATATCATTAGGATCCAACAATGAGTACTTAGGCGGGCATTTACATACGGGTTGTTGATGATCATCCATACTGCAAATACTGTTATATCCACAGGCTCCACTGTCAAATTCTGATCCAATACTCTTACATATATTATCAGGTAAAGATTGAATCTTAGACCAATCGACTCCGGAGACTCCAGTTGAAGCTCTTGGGTAGGAATACCTGGTTAGCACCCCATTAAAATTCAGTGTTACTCTCTGATAATTAATCTTGGTTGATACTAACGCGTCTACTTGGTTGAGACCGCTCATGAGGTCAACCTTGGAACCATTCTGTAAAAGTATATACATTTCCCCGGATTCATTGTAGACCAGTTGTTTACCTACATTATCCGGATCATTAGTGCCATTAACATAATAAGCAGCATAGGCAAAATCGGTGGCTACATCCCTAGTATTAAGGACGAGGTTTCCATCAAGCAAGCGGAGCTGGAACCTTCCATTGGTGAAATTAGACTCCGACATCCGACAACCAACCACCGTACCTGCTTCCAAAACCTGTGAAGGAAGCAAGGTGTCTGTTGGAAACTTAAAGGTCTCCCACACTGGAGGATCATTGCTGCTACTTTTCAGAACAAAGTTGCCAGTATCATTCATGAACCCGTAACTGACAGCAGTCCCGCTACTAGATTCAGTCGTAGTATTCCATAGAGGATTTCCATGAGGATCACTGAGAATTAGACCCTCATTAGCTGTTACAGTTATTTTCGATCCCTGTGGAACAGGGTTACCATCATTTGCATACCATACAATTGTGTCAGGGATCTTAGCATACCAAATTGACAGTAAGAAGAGATTATTATTATTATTATTATTATTATTAGTGTTATTGTTGGTAGAAAACAGGTGAAAGCCAAAGGCAAAATCGCCTGACGGAGACAGAATTGCAGTCCCATTAGATTTGGCTACAAGGGATTGCCCCATTGAAAATTTGCCAGTATTTTGTGAAGAAATAGATGAGGAATGCATGAAGATTATTGCTAAGTATAAGACCAGGATACAAGACAAAGGCCAAGCCATTGCTAAACTGAATTCAGATGTTGCCAAATTATCAGATAATATAGATTATATATAGCTGGCAGAACAGTAAATTAAAATACCGTAACCTACCCGGTAAGAAAAAGTCTTAATATGACTTTAGCTGCTCTTAAGACTGGACAGAAAAATACACGTTAGTTCAATGAGCCCGCCTTGCAAATAAGACCTGCCTATTGACCCTTTATAGTTTACCATTTCAGCAACTTATTAAAACGACAACAGTAAAATTGTAGAATTATACATCCATGATTGTATGATAAACAAATGACCGGGATGGAGGGAATATGTTTTTCTTTTCGGATCCCTTTTAGTTACCCGGTCATAAAAGGATAAAAAAGATTGGGTAAAACTATAATTAAGGAGAAATAAGCGACTGCTTTGCTTTTTTTTGTTGGGTGACGATGCAACTCGCAAACACTGCCTGTTTAGTGTTTACTATGTGCATAGTGCATATTAGGTAAACTCTCAAGTAAAATCACGTATACAAGGTCAGCCGCCGTTTTTGCCAAGTGACAAGTATGAAGTCTCCGAAGTTATATTTCAGACCATAAGCAAATGAGATCAAAGTTATAAAATCCATGATTGTTATCATCATTCAAGATCAGAAAACTGAAGAGAGAAAGCGCAAGGAAATCTCAAAGTACTCCGTATATGTGAAGGAATACATAAGACAACAATCAAAACTAGTGTTAAATGATATGATGCACACAAACGCATAATCTGTCACCTAGATGGTGTACTCGTCAGGGTGGCCGTTCTTAAATCCATTGACAGGATGGCAGACCCGTTTGGGACACATTTCACAGCCACGAACAATGTCACGACCTGATGGACAAAGACAAACAACAGAATCAAAACACAGTCTGCTGATATTTTGCTACCAAGAGCAAGCAAGGATGTACATACAGAGGAAAAAAAATCTATAGGGGACTTACAACGACCAGGGCCATCAAAGGTAACACAAGAATCGACCTTGTATTCGTCCACATCACCAAACAACTCTGCAAAGAAGAGCCGAGACACAGGGCGACGCCCAGCAGGGCCTCCAGTATTCTTAGCTCGAAAGTTGCAATGGGTCCATAATCCGTCATCAAATTCAGCACAGTAGCTCCCAAGGGTCTCCTCAACCACATAGTTAGTGGACTGTAATCAGTAAAAGATTGAACCGAGGAAAGAATTAAAAAAAGGCATAAATTATATTTCAAGGTAAATGTAATTGACAGACAGAATAAATAAGGAATACGAACATGTTTTTGGTTGTAGAATTTGACAGCTTGTAATGCAACAGTATGATCTCTTTCAGCAAGGTACTTCTCCTCATTCTCCTCAAGGTCTTTCAGTTGTGCATCATAGCGCGCAAACCACTCTTCACCACTAAAATTCCAGGCCGAAGAATATTTGTTAGTAAATGTATTGTAACGGAATAACATAACAAACACAAATCAACACCCAATAGGTACTCCCTAATGTTCCCCTTTCATTATAATACTACTCACACATATTAGAGAAAGAGCATTTGACGAAATAGTCTTAATTAGATTTGTACCTTTTGGGAAAATCTTTCTTAATATGAGCTTCTATTCGTTCCATCTCTTCGTGAAAATCAAGACCAGGTTCTAGTTTACAGTAATCTTCTTTCAGATCCTCCAAAACGGGTTCACAAGGTGATGTATCCCAGCTATTACTGGGGCCGGGATGAAATCAAAGTCAAAAAATAATCCATGCTAATCATTAACATGAAAGTAAATAAAATGAATATGAAAGAAATAAACGCACATTATTTCGCGAAAGGACTCCCTGATCCTTTCAGCAGCTCCAAGTCTTGGATCTCGGTTAAATTTCCTCCTTTTCACCGGTGCAGCTATTTCCTTGTAGCCGGACTTAGGTTTGCTTACGCTGTTAATTATCCGTTCCTGCCTCGTCTTTTCAGGTTCATCAGCCAAATCAACATGGTCACTGCAGATGATAGTCGTCATACATGTTCGTTCGTTTGTGTATTATAATCATAAATTCATACAGTAATTTATCATGAATTTAATACAAGTAAGAAGTAAACATACCTTGTGTCGAGATCGTTCTTCTTCTTGTTCTTGGACTTAAGTCGTCTGATTCTGCTGTTAACCCTGCGAAACATTTTTTCCTGAGATAACGTTTGATTGAAGTAAGCAAACCCTAACAGAGAGATAATATGTGATTTTATAGGAAAAGTCAACAACCAACATACAGGAGCCCATTTATTGAATTTGGACTTTAATTACTGGAATTAATTATTGAATTTGGACTTTAATTACTGGAATTACTGAAATTGCAGGCAAAAAGCTGGATTACGGCGAATCAGGGTTCGTTCTCATCCCGAAAAATAAGTTAAAATCAGCAAAGATTGTTATCAGATTGATACAGCTTGAGAACACTGACTGGCCATTTGCAGATTACGCGAGGCTTGATCCTTGTACTGAGGAGGAATGTAAGACCTCATGTCTGACTGACTGACTGCTTCTGTTCTGCAGTCGTTTTTGATGCTACTTGCATCTGTTGGATAAAGAAGGTAAGTCTCTCGAATGGAAGACACGACAGTGAGCTAGCGAGAACAGTTTGGCTTAAGGTAGGGACATAAGATTTTCAGTTGAAATTCTTATCAGGTCGAATTCAGTTTTTATTCCAAATTCCAATAACTGTACTTTCTTATATTTTTTGTTGCTGTTATGAATTAATTTGGATTTTTTCATTTTAATGTAACTTGAATCACAAAGATGTTAACTTTGGAGTACTCATATTAGTATTAGTGAGCAATACAGGATCCCAGGAAGATTAAGGTATTAAACTTGTACAGTGACAGAAAAGAGGATTAGGCACTTCAGCAACTCCCAAATTTGGAAAGGGTTAGAAAGATCTTCAGGTGTTTCTCTACAGTGAACAGGATGAATTTTACCCCCCAAATTTGAGGCGGTTGAGCTGCTCTGCTTTCTTTTGTTGGGTGACGAGGCAACCCGCAACCACTGCCTGTTTTACCATGTGTAAACTCTCTTGTAAAATCACGTATACAAGGTCAGTCACTGTTTTTGCCAAGTGACAAGTAACAAGTCTCCGAAGTTATATTTCAGACTATAAGCAAATGAGATCACAGTTATATATCTGTGATTGTTATATCATTCAAGATCAGAAAACTGAAGAGAGAAAGCGCAAGGAAATCTCAAAGTATGAGTTACACAAATATGAAGTACTCCGTATATGTGAAAAAATAATAAGACAACAATCGCATATTATTATCATTCTCCTAGAGAGGAGTGTACTCGTCAGGGTGGCCGTTCTTGAATCCATTGACAGGATGGCAGACCCGTTTGGGACACATTTCACAGCCTCGAACAATGTCACGACCTGATATGGACAAAGACAAACAATAAAATCAAAACACAGTCTGGTGATGTACATACTGATCAGAGCAAGAAAAATTCATTTATAGGGGACTTACAACGACCACGGCCATCCAAGGTAACACAAGAATCGACCTTGTATTCATCCACATCACCAAACAACTCTGCAAAGAAGAGCTGAGATACAGGGCGACGCCCAGCAGGGCCTTCTGTATTCTTAGCTCGAAAGTTGCAATGGGTCCATAATCCGCCTCTAAACGGCTGGGAAGGATATACAAAGTTACAAACATCCAGCAAAATGTGAAAAAAGCTGGACAGAAATCGAAATTACCCTGGACCTCTAGATTTGCCCTCAATTGCCAAGCAATGCTTGGTATTAAACTTGTACCGTAACAGAAAATGAGGTTGAGCAAGGAGGATTAGGCACTTCAGCAACTCCTTCAAGCATTTGATTAACCAGATGCATAGTTGGCCGTAGATTCGGGTCTTCTTGGATGCACCAAAGGCCAACCTTAATAAACCTCTCAAGTGTCGGCCTGTCATTCAACGCTTCCATGTCATCATTAACAAGAGAATCCAACATACCATATTGGTAGCAATCAAGTGCCCAATCTGTAAGAATTGCTCTTTCACCTGCACTTAATTCCATACACACGCTCCTTCGACAACAAATGATTTCCAACAACAAAACCCCAAAACTGTACACATCAACTTTCATGGTGACTGGCTTGTTCTTGAACCATTCAGGAGCAACATATCCTTTGGTCCCTCTAACTGCTGTGTTAGTCTGGGACTGGTTTAAAACCAAAAGCTTTGCTAATCCAAAATCAGAGATTCGAGCATTGTAATGGTCGTCAACAAGTATGTTCTGTGGCTTGATGTCACAATGAATGATCTGAGTGGTGCACTCTTCATGCAAATACAAGAGCCCTCTGGCAACCCCTTGAGCAATGTGGATCCGGGCTTGCCAGCTTGGCCTTGAATCACCGAAAAGATAATCAGCAACGGTACCGTTGGGCATGTACTCATAAACCAGCAAACGCTTATCTTTCTCCTTGCAGTATCCTATAAATCGGACTAAATTCTTGTGATGAGTCAGGCCTATGGCATTCACTTCAGCCGTGAATTCCTTATCAGCACCCATGAATGTTCGATCCAGCTTTTTGACAGCCACAGTAATTGAATTGACTCCTGTTGTAATTGTTCCTTTGTAAACCACACCAAATGAACCTCTTCCGATCTCTTCTTTGAACCCGTTTGTAGCAGATTCAAGTTTCCTGTAAGTGAACTTATGCACTCTATCGTGCTCGAGTAAGGATCCTCTCTGGGGATCTTTATATCCTCTGGATTGCTTTCTTTTATGCTTGAAGAAAATTATTAAAACAATGGCGGTTATAAGAATGAAATTGATAGTTACAGAGCCACCCAAAATTCCTGTAGTTACAACACTACTCTTATATTTTACTGCTCCTGGAGGAATGGAAGGATTGTTTGGATCAGTAGTAGCATTACTTAGTCCTACCTTAAGCCAAGCCGTTGATGGTTCCCAGCCACCGTGTCTTCCGTTTGAAAGTGGTGGCTTCTTCTTCCAACAACCAGAACCACTAAAAATGACAGCAGCACAAAAGCAATCATTCAGACAAGAGTTCTTACATTCCTCTTCACTTGAAGTATTAAGCCTTGCGTAATCTCCAGACGGCCAGTTAGTATTCTTAAGTTGGATCATCTCATAGTTACTTTTCACACCATCTTCAAAATTTTCACATACGTCTAGCTTGAAATCCGGTTCACAGCTGCCAATCATATCATTAGGATCCATCAGAGAGTAATTAGGTGGGCATTTACATACGGGTTTTTGATTATCATCAATATTACAAATACTGTTATAGCCACAGGCTCCACTATCAAAATCACCTCCGTATGATGCTATCCTATTACATATGTTATCTGGTTCAGACTGAATCTCGGACCAGTCAACTCCTGAGCCTAGGGTTGAAGCTCTCGGGTAGGAATACCAGGTTAGCACACCATTATAATTCAATGTTGCTCTCTGATAATAATCCTTGGTCGATACTAACGTACCTGGTTGGATGATGAGATCAAACTCAGAACCATCCTCTCTAACTACATACATATCCCCAGATTCACTGTAAACAGCTTGTTTACCTACATTATCTACAGGATTATTAGTGCCAGATTCATAATATGAACCATAGGCGAAATCAGTAGCCAAGTCCCTGGTATTAAGAACAAGGTTTCCATCAGGAAGCAAGCGTAGCGGGAACCTTCCTTTTGTGAAATTAGACTCTGACATCCTAGAATTAATCTCCTTTCCTGCATCCCAAACCTGTGAAGGAAGTAAGGTATCTGTCGGAAATTTAAAGGTCTCCCACAATGGAGTATCACTGCTGCTACTTTTTAGAACAAAGTTGCCAGTATCATTCATGAAACCATAACTGATAGCTGCCCCGCTACTAGAGTCATTAGTAGTATTCCATAGCTGAGTTCCTTGAGGATCACTGAGAACTAAACCCTCGCTTGCTGTTATAGTTAGTTTTGATCCTTGTGGAACAGGGTTACCTTCATTTGCATACCATACAATTGTGTCAGGTATTTTAGCATACCAAATGGACAGCAAGAAGACATTATTATCATTATTATTATTATTATTATTAGTGGTAGTAGTAGTATTGTCGTTATCAGGAAGCGGATGAAAGCCAAAGGCAAAATCGCCTGAGGGAGACAGAATTGAACTGTCATTAGATTTGGCTATGAGAGATTGTCCAACTGAAAACCTGCCACTATTTTGTGAAGAAATTGATGAGGATTGAGACAGGATCATCGCTGAGTATAAGACGAGGATACAAGATAGAGGCCAGGCCATTGCTAAACTGAATTTCAGTTTTAGCTGTTGTCAAATTTTCAGATATAATATTGTATTGTACACAAGTCAGAAAAATACCTATCAGGTTTTAAGTCATCAAGAAAACTGAAAAGTCTTATTCAGACTTTAGCTGCTGTAACTAAGACTCAGACTTTTTCAAGACTGCTGATATGTCTGGAAAGTTTTCTTTGTATACAATATAATAAAGTGATCATCATGCACATCATCTTGACTAATTCTTTTAAATATTAAAAAGACCTTGTACAAATCAACAAATGGTTGGTTTGTAGAAATTAAAAATTAGTAGCAAACTTGGATACCAAAAGTGCTAGTAAGTTTAACATCAACTAACCTTGCTTCATTACTGCGCAGTTGCATCGTAAGAACATTGCAGTTGAATGCCACAAAATCCTCCTGATGGAATAGAACAATTTATTAAGTCCACAAAATTTTTCGATTGCTAATGAAGCCAAAGACTCCTGATTCTTTGGTTTTGCGGTATGATAAAATAAAGCAAAATGACTCACTAAACTGACATTGTTAACTGATATGGTTCAAGAGTTTCCCTTACTATAAACCAGGAAGTATCCCAACTTTTCAAGTTCTCATTATTTGATTGTTTCAGAGCAAAATCATGTGCGCTAGCAGGAGAATGGCCGGGACTTACTCCAGAAATATCTAGCTATAACTTTCTTCCTCTTGGCTTTTAATGCTTTTAAGCCCGCACCCAAATTTCGCTGATTATGCCCCTACTGCTCTCAACTGCGAGTAGCTGAGCACCTGTAATTAAGATTCCATTATCAGTATCAGCAATGGTCATCTCGATTAATTATTCCAAACAATAAACATTCTCAAACTCATAATAAAATCTATGTGATTCAACAACCAAGCTTTCAGTTAACAAAGTCTGTAACCGTAAAAGAACAATTCTTCATTAACAACATCATAAGCATGAAGGTACAATTTTATTGGATTGGACTTGTCAAACTCAAATCAAAGTAGTTCAACTTACGCCCCTCATACATTAACATTTCCTACCTTAAGCCAAGCAGTTCTCGCTACCTCACTGTCTTGTCTTCCATTGGAGAGTGGAAGCTTCTTCTTCCAACAGCTACTGATACCATCAAAAATGACCGCGGAACAGAAGCAGTCATTCAGACAGGAGGTCTTACATTCCTCCTCAGTGGAAGGATCAAGCCTAGCGTAATCTGCAAACGGCCAGTCCGTATTCTCAAGCTGGATTAACCTATACTTGCCCTTCACACCACCTTTTTCACAGATATCTGGCTTGAAATCTGGTTCACAGCTGCCATTCATATCATGTGGGTCTATCAGAGAGTAACTCGGTGGACAGCTACATACGGGTTTATGATCCTCACCAATACTGCAAATGCTGTTATATCCACATGCTCCACTGTCTAAATCACCTCCATATGACGCTATCCTCATACATATATTATCAGGAAAAGACCGAATCTCAGACCAACCAACTCGTTTGTCGCCTTTGGACGATCTTGGGTGATAATACCAGGTAAGCATCCCATTAAAATTCAGTGTTGCTCTCTGATAATAATCCTTGGTTGATATTAACTTACTTTGCGGTATAAGATCAAACCTTGAACCATTCTTTATCAGTATATACATGTCCCCTGACACACCGTAAACCAGTTCTTTACCTGCTGTTTCTGGATTATCAGCATCATTAGTTCCACTAACATAATAAGCACCATAAGCAAAACCGGTGGCTTCATCCCTGGTATTAAGAACGAGGTTTCCATCATGAAGCATGCGTAGCTGGAACCTTCCTTTCGTGAAATAAGCCTCTGATACTCGAGAATCAACTTCTCCACCCGCTTCCAAGACCTGCATAGGCAGCAAGGTATCTGTTGGATGATCAAAGGTTTGCCAAACAACAGCAAAATTGCTGCTACTGCTGCTACTACTTACAAGTGCAAAATTCCCAGTATCATTCATAAAACCGTAACTTACAACACCACCACCCGAAAACTGATCAGCAGTATTCCATACCTCAGTTCCTTGGGGATCAGTAAGGACTAGACCTTCATCAGCTGTTATAGTTAATTTTGATCCTTGGGAAACAGGATTACCGTCATTGGCATACCACACAATTGTGTCGGGAATCTTAGCATACCAAATGGATAGTAAAAAGAGATTACTGTTTTCAGAAAGTGGATGAAAGCCGAAAGCAAAATCGCCTGAGGGAGAAAGCAAAGACGTGACATTACTGTTTGCAAACAGCGACTGTCCGCCTTGAAAATTGCCAGAATTTTGTGAATTACTCAGTGGTGACTGTAAGAGGGTCAGTAGCAGGTAGAAGATCAGAATATACGATAGCGGCCAATATCGTACCATTACAAAACTAATATTCAGATAGGAGTAGATTTTATGTATGGTGTGTATGGATCAGAAGAACACTTAAGAAAGACTTTTCCAACAGTTAAAACAGCTGAAAAGTCAGAAGGTTGTAATCTGTATAAAATGTGTTTGTCCACATATGTTTATGTCAATGGTCAAAACTCAAAGCTGAAATATTGGACTTTGGTTCTCATTGCTCACATTTGACACTTCCATTAATCTAGGAGGTCAAGTTTTTGAAGGGGTACAGAAAAATTAAGGAAAGACAGTAAAAATGGTAATTCCCTGATAAACCCATCAGCAATGAATCAGCCTAAGGCTATAAATGAGTTGAGTCTGCTCGACTAATCCTCGGAATTGGTTCTGTCAAAACTCAACTCGATATTCTTCAAATTAAGGTTGGTCTAATTTGAGCCCAAATCGAGCTGAACCAAGTACATTACGGCTCAGATCGGAAGCTCGGTTTAGAGGACGGGCTAATGGGCTAATTAAGGTTGGTCCAATTTGATCTCCTCCTTCTCGGATTAGAAAACCATCCGACTAGTCATGACTAGATCAAATGGGCTAATGCGCATTAGGCTTTGAGTCATCGGGATCCATGCCCTATCAAATTTAGCCCTGGCAAACATATCGGGTCGTGCTGGGCTCGTGTTCGTGTCACATGTAAATGGGTCACAAACCCTCCAATCTGAACATGGCCCAATCAAATCTCGTGTCGTGTTCATGTCGACCCACTTACATAAATGAGTCATAAAGCCTCAACCTTAACCCGTTAATCTCGTGTCGTGTTTTCGCGTCATGTCGTATTTGGAAAGTTTAAATATATATTTATGTGATGAAGGTTCAAGACAAATTAGGATTACGATAATTTAGTAAACAAGTCGTTCGTGTTGCATGTTTAGAGAGCTCAACCCAATTAAATATCGTGTTCGTGTTCGTGTTCGTGTCGACCCACTTACCTAAATGGTCATTAAATCTTAACCCAACCCCGTTAATTTCATGTCATGTTTTCGTGTCGTGTCATTGTTTGACAGCTCTAATCAAACAATATGACTAAATGAGTAGTCCAATAACACTTTATTAACTTGCAAATTAAGACAAGTTCTAGTAATTATTTCACCTATAATGTAACTTATTATCCGAAAAGGAAAGTATATCACACGGCTCATCTTGTATACAAATAAAGAATAAAAATAAATATATTTATTGTTTCATTAATTATTCTTTCACTTTCATTCCAATATGTTCATTATTTGATTTTACACGAGTCTTATAACTTAAATTTAGTCACATACTCCCTAGGTAAAATTATCCATTTACTATTGAAATAAAATGATAATTTCTTCACTTATATTACTAAGTATATCTTTTCTATTGAAAAATATAATTTTAGTCATTTCCATTTTTTTGGATAAATTTTAAAAAATGTTAAATGAAGTGCAAAATATTCTTAGATGGCAGTAAGTTTATAACGGGTTAAATATACTCAATTGAGTAAATAAGACAAACATAAAATATCTAGAAAGTCATAAATATTTTGTATATATACTCACGTGAATTTTATTTAACCCGTTATAAATTTGTGACGGATAGACGATAGATGATTGTGAGGAAGGTTGACCCAAACCTGAAAAAGGGTAATAACCGACGTTTCACAAAAACTCATGGAAGTTTGTCACATTTTAAGGACATGCCTCTTCATAAATACACTCACACCTCTTCATTCACCAAAAATCCTTCCTTTCATCAAATCAATTCCCCTCTCCTTCTCTCTACTCCCCTCCTCTTCTTCTTCTTTCCCTTTTTACCCAACCTATGTATCTTGCTTGGTTTTAACTCCTCTTACTTTCAAGGTAACTCCTTTTTTACCATTTACGTTTACATTTACATACCCTGCTTTTTTTTTTATTTTTTTCAAGTTTCATGTAATTTAATGATCACATGGGAATTCTTTTTGTCGTTTTGTGTTTGATTTTAAGCGTTTCTGCTTTTGTTAATTAATAATATCATCTGGGTCTCAATCCTTTCTCTTAATCACTGTGATTTTTGCATACTTTCTCTGTTTTAAGCCGTTTTTGTATTTAACATTACCCCAGTGTCTCAATTACTCCCGCAAATTGCGAGGTACGGAGCCTTACCCTTGTCTTAGACTCTTAGCAACGCAAAGAGATTGTTTCCGAATGACCCAAGATGCAAAAACTGTTATAGATGATGGTTTGTGTATGTTTTATTGGAAAAACTATTATTTTATTAATGCTGAAACTATGAAATACCTTGTTTAGTTGATTTTTCTCCTAAATTGAATATATAAATTAAACCATTTTGTTGTTTCCAAGTGTATTATTTCCATGTAATCTTTTTGGAAAAAGTTAAAAGAAAGATCAGTGTATAACTTATAAATGTGTTGGTTGGTGATTACAAGGGGATAGCTCTTTGTTTTGTCAAGCATATAGGAAAGATTACGCCTTTTTCGATACGTTTGGCGAAAATGTTATCTTTTGTAACTGATTTGTCTCCTTTAAAGCCGATTTGGGGTTATAGTAAACCATTTGATGGAGCTGTTTCTTTTATTAATTACTGTACTTAAGTCTAATTAAAGCCAATCGATCTGATATTGGGTGTGACTTTGTTGCGGTACAGGTGATTTGTCAAGTTCTTTATCAGGGTGATGATGTTTGAGGAAATGGGAAATTGTGGTGGCGAAATGAATTACTTTGCAGCAATGTCAGGGGGAGAGGCCGGTGTGGCACACTTTCTTCAGGATGGTACAGGAGTGGATGAGTACAGTGATGAAGAGATAGATGTGGAAGAACTTGAGAGGAGATTATGGAGGGATAAGATGCGTCTCAAAAGATTGAAAGAGCAGAGTAAAACCAAGGAAGGGGTAGATGGTGCCAAGCAGCGACAGTCTCAGGAACAAGCTCGGAGAAAGAAGATGTCGAGGGCTCAAGATGGGATCTTGAAATATATGTTAAAAATGATGGAAGTTTGCAAGGCCCAGGGTTTTGTTTATGGTATTATCCCGGAAAATGGGAAGCCTGTAACTGGGGCGTCAGATAATCTTCGAGAGTGGTGGAAGGAGAAGGTGAGGTTTGATCGTAATGGTCCTGCTGCAATAGCTAAGTACGAAGCTAATCACTCGGTTATAGGGTCTAATGAAGGGTGTAATTCAATTCAGTCAACTCCATACGCGCTGCAGGAACTTCAAGACACCACGTTAGGCTCTCTTTTATCGGCTCTCATGCAGCATTGTGACCCTCCTCAGAGGCGGTTTCCTTTGGAGAAGGGTATCCCTCCTCCGTGGTGGCCCAATGGGAATGAAGAATGGTGGCCCGAGTTAGCTTTGCCAAAGGATCATGGCCCACCACCATACAAGAAGCCTCATGATTTGAAGAAGGCGTGGAAAGTTAGTGTCCTTTCGGCAGTTATCAAACACTTGTCACCTGACATTGCCAAGATTCGTAGACTTGTGAGGCAATCAAAATGTTTGCAAGACAAGATGACTGCAAAGGAGACTGCAACTTGGCTTGCCATTATCAACTATGAGGAAGCAGTAGCTCGGCGACTTTTCCCTGATCTGTATTTTCTCCCTTCTGATGGGAATTCTTCTTGCATAATTGACAGTGGAGAATATGATGTTGAAGGAACTAGAGACCAAACTACGCTTAATTTGCAAGAACAAAAGGATTTATACAATGATCCTTCAAAGCTAGGCATGCCGAATCAAATTAAGGGAGAGTGTGTTTCTGATGTGGATTTTGCTCGGAAGAGGAAGGCTTCCGAACAAGTATTCAAGAGGATAGACGGTCAAATTTACACCTGTGGATTTTCCGAATGTCCTCATTATGAACACCAGCTTGGCTTCCATGACAGGGTATCACGGGACAATCATCAACTCATGTGTCCCTTCAGAAACAACGATTTGCAATTCATAATTCCCGACATTCAGGATAATCAGGCTCAACCAGTTACTTTCCAGCCCTCCAATAACACTGAATTACCCCTGTTGAATCTACATGGCCTCGGAATTCCAGATGATGGGCAGAAGTTGATCGGTGAGCTTATGGCCATGTATGACTACAATATCCATGACCACAAGGCATTATTTTCTGACAATGTTGCCCCTTTGGATCAAAACACTATGCAGCCTCATCTCGGTTTTCATCACAGTGGCCAAAGTCAAATCCAAGAACGTCCTCTTGATCAAATTAATCTCGCTCCTACAGAAATTCAGGCGAATCATCAGGGTTTTAGACTGGAAGACAATAATAAATTCTGCCTGTCCTCCAAGACTATAAACTCAACGTTCGAGCATAATTTAAACCCAAATGGTCTACACTCGACCCTGCAGGCCTCTCCTTACGATCTTCCATATATCGATTTCATGGAGAACATGCAAGGTGGATCGTCGACATGGTACAGATAGCTACCTGCCAAAGCTGTCTCCTAAGGCAGACCTCCTAATGTGAAGGTTCCAGTTCTTTTTTGTCTTTTTTTTTTTTACCTCTTTCGGATCAGTAGACCTTGTTCTGTTCTTTACTGAAGAACTTTATGTAGTAGGTTTGTGTTCATCATATAGATATAGCTCTTCAAACACTGCCTTCTCTCAATCTGAAGATAGATAGAGAAAACTCCTTTTCAATTTCGTTGTTGACTCGGGTTATTATTGAACAAATTACTGTTACAAGACGAAACTTTTTAGCTGTTTTTACCATTACATCACTAAGTAGCATGCCTGCATGCATACTGGTATACTGAGATACCGAGTTACTTTTTAATTGATGTTTGTATAAGATCGTCTTACAGTAAATATACTCGATTTTGAAATAGATAAAGATGGACGGAACTGATAATCCCAAAACATTGGTAGGGTGTGTTATTAATACCAGATTTCCAGGGGGGGGCCTGAGAGCCTGCAATTTGCGTCAGAAGTATATTGGACTTTAATGCATAGATCAGGGTAGTCAGTGGAAGTCAGTATGTAGTGCATCATGTCATGTGAGTTTAGACCCACGAATTATTGACTTCTCATCCGTTTAAAGGGTTTCAGACCCACATTATCACTAACGCATCAGTCCATCACATCGCTCATTCATGCGCTTGGTTTGGTAGTCCATCCGCGGGTCATGGTGACTGTTGCAACATAACATCGTTTTAGATCCCATATCGACTCATACACTCAGTTTTTTTGATCAAGACATGTATAAGACGGGTTTAATCATGTATATAGTTGATGCTTAATGTCCGGGCGCAGATCAGACCAATCATTAAGGCAGCAAGTACATACCCTTAGGGAGTGGTGGAGTAGTACGTGAGTTAAGTAGAGTTGAAGCAAACAGTAGGTTAATTTGAGGAGTCTAACATAACATAACATGCAGATAGATTTTGACGTAGGATTGTTGGCGACAATACAGCTAGAAGTGCATGCACCAGGACACGTTGAAACCAGGCATACACACACTCACATCTTCATGAGTTTAAGTATATTATATATCTTATCTTGAGTACGTAAAAATGGAGTCATACATACAGATAGAAATGTTCCTAGATTCCTCACATCACTCTACTTTCTAACATTTTTTTATTCTGTTTGTTGTTATCTCCTTGAATTTTGGATTCGACCCTGTGTAGTAACGATCTAAAATATGTTTGGTACTTTTGAGTTTTGACATTTATAAGTCATGATTTATTTAGTTGGTTCTTGCAACAAAGTAACCGGAGAGCGGACTGGCTAGGAGAGGACCCATACTGGACCGCTCCCCATAATTATGTAGACCCGAAAACTGGAGATGAAGGTATTATATAACAGGTCCGGTTTACCGGACCGCCTTTTGAACACCCCTATCTAGTAGCTGGATCTTAGCAGTTAGAACTGTTGTATATTTAGAGATCTCAACTTAATAAAAAAAATACTATAAATTAGGTGGTATAACCTCGTATGTGTAAGTAAGTACATACGAATTTTATGTTTGTACAGCTAACGGTTTATTTAAGCTTGTTAAAATAGACTGTTATTATAACAAAGAGACAAAGTGAAGTTACACGTACTATATGCAACACGACATTGAAAGATATGTTTTTGTACAAAACGGAAAGGTGTGTTTTAGCCTCTTTTATCTATACTTTTCAGATGATATTATCTTGCACCATCCAAACTGTTGAATAGAATCCAGAGGGTATATTATA
>JAOWBH010000047.1:863192-885805 GCA_028566215.1 Silene coronaria
ACGTGGGGGTTGAATCCCCCCCCCCCCCCGGGCCCATGCATTCCCGCACCCCCACATGGACCATGTAAGCCACCCCCTTCGGGGGCTGCAGTGGCCAAGTGATCATCACCCCAGCTGGTAGTTGAACCTGGGACCTCTCAACTCCTGCATTTCTGCACGCTTCAAGGTTTAACCCAGCTACCACTGGACTAACACCACTTGGTTTTCTTAGAGTTTTCTGAATTTGTAATGCTCTATATAAACAGTCATTCTCCCTTTTAAGAAAGCGGATTATGTTGAATGAAAAAGAAAACTTGAGTTTAATTCTCAAATTAACAAATTTGTGCTAAGTGCGGTAATTTGTGCCAGACTTGATAATTATCCTGTGCTAAGCTGTTGATAATTTATCAAAGTCTGTTGGTAAGGATAGCTTAATTCTGTGCAAGGCTGTGAATTGTTACACCTGTTGTTTCCCTTATTGTTCTTTCATTCTTGTGCTAGGCGGTGGAATTTAAGCCTAGTAAAACACCAAATTATTTACTTTTTTGCATCTTATCAACAATCCAAGAAAAATCTTCACAAAAAATCCCACAAAAGAGTGTTTTTATGTTCTGTTTTCAGCTATCACATTATTCTACTAGACCTGGTAAATGGGTCAATCGAGTCGGGTTTGGGTCGGGCCAATTCGGGTCGGGTTAGTTCGGGTTTAAGATATTATCGGGTTAGTTCGGATCGGATCGGGTTGTTTTGTGTTTCGAGTATTTTTCGGGTATGTTGGCCGGGTCATTTTCAGGTCAAAGCGGGTCGGGTCAATTCGGGCCCGGGTCTATTTCGGGTCAATAATTAAGAGAGATAAAGAACATTTGGTAACAACTCGGGCTGTTTTAAGTTTTTTTTGTTCATTTAGAGTTATATTTTGTCGGGCCAATTTCGGGTCGGGTGGTTTCGGATCGAATCATTTTAGGTCTCGGGTAAGTTTCAGGTCAACAAACCTCTGTCATGTTCGGGTCATTTCGGGTTTCGGGTCAAGCTCAGCTTTTGAGTTCGGGTGTCGGGTCGAGTTTGGGCCTTGTTATTTGGATCGGGTTAATTTTGCCAGATCTACATTATTCTAGTCATGTGGACTGTTGCATTCCTTTGAGCAAACCTTTCAAAACTTAAGAAACCCCAATCATTACGCTGCACGTATATACGTGTTTTCTGGACTATTTATAAGAAGTTTTACATTAGTATCGAAGTACAATGTCGTAAGATAGTAAATTAGTAATGTAAGAAGCAAAATTACCAGCTAAATTATGACGATGCATAATTCGAACATCGTGCATAATTAAGACGATGCATAATTTGACTTCGCCGTGATTGTGATTGTGATTGTGATTGTGGAACCAATAACAATCTCATTAACGTGTCCACCAAGTATTCTTTATGCCAATGATATGTCAAATTTCAGTATGTGAGTATGCGACTGTTCTACGGTTCTACCAACTAGTTCATTACACAAAATAATGCGGAGTACGTAATAAATTGTTGTGCTAATTTAGAGATTTTTGTCAAAAACTACCTAATATTTACCTCATTTTCATTAATATTACCTAAAGTTTTTAATTTTGTGAGAAACTACCTAATATTTTTCAACTTTTGTCAAACACTACCAATTTTAACTAAGAAACTTTATTTTTGCCATTGTACACACTCTATTTACTACACTTAACCACCCCCAACGGTTTTATTTACCTACTAACTCATTTATTTCAATTTTTTACTACAATTTTGACTAGTTTGGTCGAGATTTTGGCTAATTTGGACGGAATTATGACTAATTCGATTGACATTTTGACTTACTAGATTAGAATTTTAGTTATTTGGCAAAAAGAAAGTCTAATTTGCTCATTAATTTCAATTTGGTAGTGTTTGGCAAAATTTAAAAAATACTAGGTAGTTTCTCGCAAAGTTAAAAACTTTAGCTAGCATTTATGAAAATGTTTTTGACAAAAAACTCGCTAATTTATAAAACGTTATTCTATTATGTGCCCAATCGACACATAATAATTATCTGCTAGCCACATTATAATAAGGAGCAAATATCTTTAATTATTGTTGGTTTTTTTAATAAGTAACCTAAGCCTCAAGCGTTGTATATGCATGCTAGAAAATTGTTGGTTTTTCTATCATCTGTTCTAAATTGTTACTTTTTAATTTTCATCCCCTTCATTTTAATTTTCCATCTACCTTTTCACGGTCTCCAAAACGACACTTTGACCATGTTTTACTATAGTTATTCACAGGGCCGTCTCAGGATTTGGGGGCTCCTGTGCGAACTCTAAATATGGGGCCCTATATAACACTTTAAGAAACAAAATTTCAAAAAGGAAAAAAATAGTACATGAATGTGTTCCCAAGGCTTGAACCTGGGATCTAATGTCTAGAATACTAATTACTATCCATCAAAACATTATCATTCAATGAAAATTTAGTGTACTGCATTTATTTATTCTTACTTTTACTTTGGTTTTTGGCCCAAAAAATTGATGGCCCTGTGCAGCCACACGGCCCGCACGGGCCCAAAGACGGCCCTGCTTATACATTGTTAATTTCAATTAAAACTATAATTTTTTTAAAAGATTTGTCAATAACAAATGTAATTATGTAAAACTTATGTTGTAAAATTTTATACTCTATGTTTTAGTATATTCAAGGTCCTAAAAGTAAAAATGTACTCTAGCTCTCTATTAAAAGTAATTTATATAGATCTGAAATAGTATGACTGTTAATCTGAAATAGGATTATACAACCACATGTATAAGAGCATCGTATAACCATGTTGCATTTAATTGAGCTTATGTATATATGTCTTTGGAGCTTTTAAACTATTCTGAGTTATATTTAAATTTTTTAGCGTTAAAATTAAAATATATTTTTGAGCTTATATGCATTGTTTTTGACTTATATAATAATTTTCTAAGCTCAATATTTTTGTAAAGGAGTTTATAAACTTTACAATATAGCTCATATTTTATTAGCAATTAGACCCTATTTTTTTGGCATAGGGTTACTGGCTTACTGCTAGACATGATAAACGGGCCAGCCGAGTTGGGTTTGAGTCGGACCAATCCTGATCGGGTTAGTTCGAGTTTGAGATATTATCAGGTGTTTTTTGGGTATCTTGGTCAAGCCATTTCCGGGTCAAGCGGGTCGGGTCAATTTCGGGGCAATAATCAAGAGAGATAAAGTACATTTAGTATCATTGCGTTATTTCAAAAAAAAATTGATCAATTAGAGTTATGTTTTGGCGGGTCATTTTGGATCGGGTCATTTCGGATCTTGGGGCCAGTTATGGATCAACAAACTTCGGGTCATGTTCGGGTTGGTTCGGTCATTTCGGGTTTCAGATCACATTCGGGTGTTATTGTTCGGGTCAATTTCGGGTTTTGGGTAAGCCTTTTCGGGTCTCGGGTAAGCCTTTTCGGATCGGGTCAATTGGATCGGGTTGATTTTGCAGGTCTAGCTACTGCTGCTCAAAGGAAGCTTCCCACTGGGGATATGCTTAGTAGTTAGTACCTTAGGAATCGCGAATTGTCTCATAACTACTGAAGATACATATAACACACATTCTATATATATGATTAAATTGTGAATCGGTAAGGGCGTATTCATATCAAAACCGGTAACCAATCAAGTTATCAAAGTTTGATTTATTTTAGAGGAAGAAATTCTTATTTTTTCCTTCATGGGCTACAATTGGAATCCGTTTTGTAAGAATCAAATTTTCAAGTAGCAAAAAAGAATTTGGTAGGTTGTATAAATCAGTACTGTACTGTTGGCTTCAGTTTTACGTAAAGCTTCATATGATTTAATAACAGCCTATCAAATATAAATCTGTCATTACTCAAAGTCTTCCAGATTATTAACCACAAATAAATTTGCTATTTTATGTATTGCGTCGATAAATTAAGTTACAACCGAAATTCCACATAAGTAAAATTTGGCTTTTATCGATCCTTAAGGAACACGATAATGACATTTGTAGACAATGAAAGCGAAATTGAAAAAAAAAAATATTGAAACATTTTTTTACAAGAGAAGCAAAATACTTAATTAAGAAGATGCAGGAAATGTGTTTGAGTAAATTTTCTGTAAAACGGTTTACATAATCACGTTATAAAACGATGTAACGGTCTTACTATGAAAAGTTGTGGTTGGTGAAAGTTATTTTAATGGATTTTTTAAGTAAATAATCATTTGGTTTTATAATAATGTTTATGTAAAACAGTTATATACAAAAATTGTTGAATGTGTTTAGTACCAGTTGGTGGCATGCTAACATCCATCGTGACTTATCCTACAAAAAGGGTAAATAACATACGGAGTACTATTTAGCAACATGGCGGAGCCAGAATCTGAATTCAGCGGGGTTGAAACATTTCAGCGAGGATAAATAGATAATGATTTGAAGAACAATAACAACATCAAAGTCTTAATTCCAAAATGATTTGGGGCAATGATATGAAGAAAATTCAAAAAAAAAAAAAATTGTTCATAAATATTAACTAAAATGATTACGTGCGTCCTTGCTAGCTCTTCCCTAACTCCACGAATGTCCTTAGGTAAAAGTGCTAGACTTGGCAAACCTGACTCGACATGATAAGGCTTACTTGAACCCGGAAATGACCCAAAATGCATCACCCGAAAGGCCGAAAGTGACCCGAAAGACCCGACCCAAAGTCACCCGACTTGATTGACCCAAAATGAATCGATCGATCCAAAGTAACTTAATTAAGTCAAAATTATGACTCGAAATGACTTAATTAAGTCAAAATCATGACCCAAACGACCAAGATTGACCCGGCTAAAAAATGACCCGATCCGAATTGACCCGACTCAAAGTTACCTGATAAGTTATTGACTCGAAAATGACCCGATTCACTATGACCCAATCCGAACCCGACCCGAATGACCCATTTGACAGGTCTAGGTAAAACCCTTCTTATTAGCAGCAAAATGAACAGTTGTATCCCTGGATTTCTTAAAATGTCAACGACATTTACAGAAAAAGAACTTTAGAGAAACTTTCTATCTTGTAAACATGTTGTAACTAATTCTAATCATGTGTCATTCACATGTAAGCTTTTTCCTCTCAATTTTACATCAAATAATCATAATTAATCAATTCAAAAGTCTATGACATACTCCATATTCTATCTTCATTGAGATCAATGTGTTTAATTAAAGTTAACTTTATAATTATTATCCCATTTAACCAACTACCAATCCCAATTAGATCTTTACAAATTCTCATTTGTGACGGACGAAATCCGTTACAAGCTTGTGTCGGGTCAAGTAAAATTCACATTGGTAAATAAGACAAATTATTTGTGGCTCCCTAGACACTTTAATTTTTGTCTTATCTATCCATGTGCGTGATATTTGACCCGTCACGAGCTTGTGATGGATTATCCGTCACAATGGAGACTTATTGTTAAATCTTAGTCACACAGTTGAATCACATGAGCCAATATGCCCACCATTTTATAAAGTTAATAAACACACTAAAAGCTAATGATGTTTAAAGTGAATAATAAAAAAACAAGTCTTGATTCTCATGAATATGTATTACAATCAAATTGCATCCCACTAAATAACAAACTTCCATTTCTTCATATATTTTTGAATTTGTACAAATAATATTCTTACATTGCTAGGGTTCCTACCAACTATCCATTCAAATCATGTATACAATATAGTTTTTTTTATGAATTATGACTATTCACATATCTCCTTCACAATTTTACATGAAACATTATTGGGATCTTACATGATTTTGATCAAGAATGTGGGAGCTAATAATTCTTTTTTACAAACCTTTGATTTATGTTTTACGATCCTGGTCGTGAGAGCACACTCAAAATTGTGCTCTCACGTAAGGAGTAAAACATAAATTTCGGAAAATGTAAAAAAAAATTGTTTGTTCCAAGAATGAGGCCTTAGTTAAAGAGTATATCAACATGTATTGTACCTTGTAAGCTATCAAAGTATGGTAAAATATATCATGAATCTACCTAGCTATGAACTTTTGTGGGTGATCCTTATTGATTATAGAACAATATGACCTAATTACTAGGGCACTTTTGAATATGAAGGGTGAAAATGTAGGAGGTAATAAAAAAAACTAAGGGTATGTAGAAATGAGAGGCTATTCAACTTGGTAATCAATGAATGGAAAAGAAGAAACATCTCTCATAAGATCCTCTAAATCCCACTCTCCCAATCTCAATTCTTCTCCTCCTTCCCAATTGTTTGTAAACCCTGCGACCGACTGGTGATCCGTTGTCTTACAACTAGTGATGCAATTGCTTACATGGGTTGTTGTGGTATTATTCAAGGTGCTAATTATGTGGTTGTTATGAGCAAAATGATTATTTTTGTTGTTGTCAAAATGATTATGGTTATGGTGGTTGTTGTTAGTAGTATTTCTACCACCAAACACAATATTATCACAAATCTTAGCATTTTCTTCAATGCTAATACTCTCTGAAGAAGGAATAGAGAGTTCTCCATGTAGTAAACCATAGTTATCATAATCATGACCTCCAAGCAACCCGAAACTCCCACACATCATTCCATCGCCATTGGACGACATGTCGTGTATGATGGGTGCCATGCTCATGCATGAAGATCCATCTAAGTACCCATTACTACCATTAGCAACCATGTCATGAGTATTACTAGTACCATGATGATGATGATGATGATCTACCATGTTAGGCAAGGGATCTATGATGGTAGTGTGAGTTAAAGCATTCATGGATTGCATGAATGAGGATATAGATGTCGAGGTGGTCGAGTTGTTTATGTACATAGGCATGATACCTTGTTCTTGTATCGGTATGAACGCGGTGGTTGACACGGCGTCTCTTTGTTCCGTCAACAACGATGAATCACTTGCATTTGGTGATGATGAGCTTGAAGAACTCTTTAGTCTCTTTTTTATTGTTGAGTTCCAGAAATTCTTTATCTCGTTATCAGTTCGACCAGGCAAACGAGCTGCAATTTGTGACCACCTTTATGATAAAACAAAAATGAAAAATTGATTATTTAACAATTTTAACAATTTAAGAATTAAATTATTTAAATTTCAGCAAGACTATGATAATATTGGGCAACAATTTTGATAGGGTTTTTCAATATGCATGCATGCATGTACATGATCGTCTTTTAAGGTAACCTTTCGATGACATAAATGAAAATGAATTATATAAACTTTTGTGAGACAATCTGATGGTAATAAGACGAAGTGAACATGTCACCCTAATGTTTAAAAGTCAATGACGTCTCACTCATTGTTACCAATTTCAGCGATTCAATCTTATGATTCTACGATTTTACGATCTATGAAAGTGTTTGACTGATTCTATAATTTTTATTCATTATTATAAAATCTTAGGATCATATTCATTTAAAAATTTCTTATGGTTATGATCCTACAATTTGATATTTTTATATAATGACATTGTAGTACCTAATAAATTTCGTGTAAGTTCGTGAAACGTGTTTACACAATGATATTAAAATCAATAATTATCAATATTTTATTGATAAATATTAATAAATAAGTGTTTTGACCTTCAGTTATATATTTTTAATAAATAAAAAATTATATTTATTGAGTTTATACAATCTTACAATGTGATTCGACCAATTCGATCTTACCAACTCCATCAATTCAAAGTAAAATCCTAATCCTAACTAAAATTAATCTCACCATTGAGATAAAACATAATGTAGTCTCATATTGATGTTAGATGTTATTCAAAACAGGTTAGTCTTGCTTCAGAATGACTTTTTTGGTCTGAAATAATAAGACGAGATTTTGTAACCATTTTACAGCTAAATGTGGTCATTATTGAAAAACAAGTTATCATAAACTGTAACACTGACCATACCATTGTAGTTACATTTAACCATAAAATTGACACATATACCCGTCTAAAACTTCAGACGAAAAATAGCCATCTGAACGTATTCAAAATGCATGAATTTTCTAGACATATATATTAGGTTGAAAAGAATAAAACCCTTAAATTATGGAGTGTCTTCAACTCAAAGTGCATATCATATCAAGGAAAAAAAACAGCAACAGAAAAACCAGTGTCCCTTTCAGCAAGCTAGGCTTCCCTTAAACAAAAGGTATAGTTTCATGCAAGTCTTAAAAAACCATGTGGCATGTCCTACACAAAATCAACATCATATAAACTCACACACATTGCTTATTTTGTAGGGTCAAGTCATATATATTTCTATGAACAATTAACTAAACATTATGTTGTAATCTATGTTACTCAGACTCGTTTAGAAGTATCCGACACAGGTACCTGTTCAAGTATCGGACTCGACTATTTTTTCGAAAAATATGCATATATTGGTCTAAAATGAGGGGTTCAAGTGTCATATCTATGTCCAAGTGTCGAGTGTCAAATACATGTACGCGAGGAAATTAGAAGAGTCGGAGTAACATAATCATAGGTTGCTTATTTTGTAGGGTCAAGTCATATTTCTATGAACAATTAACTAAACATTATATTGTAATCTATGTTACTCAGACCCGTTTAAAAGTATCCAACACAGGTACATGTCCAAATGTAGGACTCGACTATTTTTTTGAAAAATATGCATATATTGGTCTAAAATGAGGTGTCCAAGTGTCATTCCCATGTCCAAGTGTCGAGTGTCAGATACAGGTACACGAGGAAATTAAAAGTCGGAGTAACATAGGTTGTAATCAGACTAATATACATCTTTGATGATGTGTATTTCGTTTCGAGATCTCGTTTTCATGTCATAATCTATAATCCCTTTGTCTTAGAGCAACTTAGGTGGACATGGAATGAAGCTTTTAGTGGTAATAGATGACGAGGATGAGGACGAGGACGAGGACGAGAATGAGGACACGATATGATAGTTGACTCAAAAATCACATCATTTTCACGTAGTTCAAATTAGATACATGTTCAAAGGCAAGAAACAAGAGAGATCATTCACACATAAACTTTTATTTCAAGTTCTATTTCACTATTTCAATCAATTTATGCATAGTTTTAGTTTGAATTATTAAAGTTTGCATTTGACAATAATATAAAAGGACAAGCAAATTTTATATTTTACTATTGCCTATAAAAACCTTTTAGTTTTTAAGCAATATAATATACATGTAGTTTTCCTTATAATAAAAATTAAACATTATAGTTTTTTCTTTCTATCATTAAAAGAGAGAAGTCTTGAAGTAAAAGCCATACTTGTTATAGTACAATGATGTACAAATCAAGATCCACGTATTGAACATTTTAATTTGATTAAAAGTATTATTTAAGAAAAATGATGATAAAAAAATTATAACTATATGTCAAAAATAAAACTTCATTTTTTAAGATAATAATCATATATGGGAAGACAAATGAATGATATTTATGTACTAATAACAAAAAGAAAAAAAAAATGGAAATTGGAAATAAATGTAATCATGTCGAAATGATGATATATACGGTAAAATGGAAAGTAATTGTGAAATAGTCAAATAGTAAAAATGAAACATATTTCAGAAACGGAGGAAGTAAAACAATTTATATTTATATTTACCATATACAATATCTACGACTTTCTTTGAAAAAAATAATAATAATACTCGGTACAAAATAATTGTACATCGAATTAACCGTTACATTTATTTGAATTAGGTCGACGTATATTTAAAATTGAATGGGGTGATAGAAATGGTACAAATAAGTGAAATTAGTTATAAGTGGACCACTTTTAGTCATTTTTCAACCAAGATCAAAGATAAGATTTTGTAATTAACAAAAACTAATGATGGGTTAAAAGAAAGTATTAAACTTAATTTGATTATCACATCAAGTTAATCATAAATAAACACAACTAAACTCAGTTCAAAAGATTTGCTATAGTACCTAGGTATAGCACTTAATATATTTAATTATTAACTATGGATTAATAATGAATTATATTGTCTTTCTTACCTTTTACTCTTACGTTAAAACTCATAATTTAACCTTTTAAACCCACTTACTTTGTACTTCCTAGTGTCTTATGAACATTAATCCTATGTACTTCACTATTCAAAACCAAAAAAAAAAGTTGAAATAATTCAATTATATTTTCACTAATCACTCATCAATTACCAATACAATGACGATGATATTCTTACCTATGTTATTCAGACTCGTTTACAGGTATCTGACATAGCTGTGTGTCTAACTATTCATTGAATAGTTGAATAATACAATTACATCTTCACTAATCACTCATCAACCAATAGAATGACGATATTCTTACCTATGTTGCTCAGACGCGTTTACAAGTATAGACTCAGAGCTGTGTGTCTAAATGTTCATTGAATAGTTGAATAATACAATTACATCTTCACTAATCACTCATCAACCAATACAATGACGATATTCTTTCCTATGGTGTTCAGACTCGTTTACAAGCATCTGACACAACAGAAGCATGTCTAAGTGTTCATTTGACTCGGCCATTTTGATGAAAAATATGCATATGCTGGGTTAAAATAAGGTGTTAGAACTGTCATACCCTTATAAGTGCCAAGTGTTGGGATCAGAAGTGTCGGAATAACATACCTGTTACCAAGGAGGGAATGTAGGTGAACAATGAGCTCTTCCTCTTGAGGGGAGAAAGCGCCGCGCTTAAGGTCCGGCCTAAGGTAATTAATCCAGCGAAGACGACAACTCTTGCCACACCGTTGTAAGCCAGCATTCCTAGCTACATCACTCCAACAACCCTGACCATTAGTAAGCATATAGTTAATAAGTTTATCATCTTCTTCAGGAGACCATAAACCCTTTCTAAGCTTCACAGCATTATTATTATTATTACTCCCGTTGTTACTACTGTTACTTTTTCCCGAGGGATCAGTAGGTTTCCTCATTGTTAAAATTTAACAAAAAAAAATGTCCCTTTTTTGGAAGGGATCAAGGAGAAAATTCAGGAAGTAGTGTAACGTACAAAATTGTAAGGGACTTTTATAGGGAAATAAATCAAGTTTATTTATATCATATCATCATATCATATATCATATCGTATCGTATATATTATAATAATATAGTGGCAGTGATGATCATGATGAAGGTGACGGTTGTGGGGTTTGCTTAGATTAAGAGGAAGTGAGAGGAGAGAGGAGAGGTGAAAGGAGGGGGGACAGAGTTGGTTGATAGGTCAAGTGAAAAACGGTTTGGAGGAGGACCTAAGTAAAAACACTTTGTTATATTATTCACAAATCATCGTTTTTAACGCGTCATAAGCCTGTGACTGATAAATATGACTATTATATGATAAAATGTAATTGTTGTTTGATAAATAAGAGTTTGTAAATAGTTCTTTTTTTTATCATATTTCCTCCGTCATAAAACGAACTGATTGTTATTTATCTACCTGTCATTACTGACTTTTCGATACACTCATTTTATTTTTAATATGATTCAGTATATAGATTATTTAGTTGAAATAAACTATACTTATATAAAACTATATTTCAGTAAAAATACTACAACCTAAATTTTATAAACTTAAAATTTAAAGTTGGAGACTTATTTAGGTGAATGAAACATCTTATAACAAAAACATTACCGCAGTATTTCAATGGCTGGTGAGGTCAGGTAGGGTCATATACATAACAAGAACATTACTCGAGTGTCTCGGTGACTTGTGGGGTTAGGTAGGGTGATACAACAATAACATTACCGCAGTATCTCAATGGCTGGTAAGGTCGGGTATGGTTATATATATAACAAGAACATTACCGCAATGTCTTAGTAGTTTGTGGGGTTAGGTAGGGTCATATGAGACATTATATGATATCAAAAATATATTAGTACAAATTCTCACTTGTGATGAGCATATCCGTTACAAGCTTCCGACAGGCCAAGTAATACCCGTGTGTGATAGATCAGACAAAAGCAGAATGTCTAGGAAGTAACAATCTGTTTTGTTTTATTTACTCACATGGGTAGTACTTAATATATTGCAAGCTTATAACGGATATGTCCGTCAGAAGAGAGACTTACTGATAATAAATAAACTAGAGATGGGATGGAAGAGGAGAGGGTGGAGGCCTTGTCTTTGACTCCATGGCTTTGTCTTTTGCCAATAAAATCTTTCTTCACTCTCACGGTAATCATCATTCATATCATCTATGAAGATCATAAGGCAGCGTGAGTTACAAATGTTTGTTTTCTAACCAAGCCAAGATTTTTGCTTACAAAACACATTATCCCTTTTTTTCTATTTTTCTTTTTCTTTTTATTTCCTTTAATAACTCACTTATTCCTATGCATTAATGTAACACGTGTATTTGAAGTTAGGAAAAAAAGATGAATAGAAATTATAGTTTATTTAATTAATGAGATTGTCATACCACGCATTAAATCATCATAAGCTCATATCATAATGTGATTAGAACTCAAGCTTAGACATAACATTTGCACACTTTTACTCTTTTATAATTTTATTACTCGATTTGTCTCCTTATAAGGTAAATCGGATTATACAATCACTTGCACAAGATCATTGTATAATCTTAACAAATTTAACTAAATTTGTGTATTTTTTCAAGTTTTTAAATTTTTGTAGTTATATTTTAATCTTTTGATATCAAAGCTAGTGTGGAACCCGTGCAATTTTTGCACGATATTTATAGATAATTTTTTTAATTAGTACATTTTTTTTTATCAATAGCTCAATAATGTTTCACATTTCTTATACTTGTATTTTTAATTAAGAAACAAAAAATTAAAACCAAAAAAACTAATTAAATGATTTGGTTAATATTATGAGATTTGTATTTTAGTGTTCTTTTAATAACACGAAATTAATCATGAATAATATCATTTATAATTTTCTTTCTCAAATTTTTTTGATAATTTTTTTTGCCACAAAATTACTACTACTACTAATAATAAGTGTATAGTGTTATACAATAATTTTTAAAGCTAATAATAATTAATTAAAATAATTTTTTAATTAAATTGTATGAATAAATGTACATAATAGACATTATTACTAATAATATGATTTCCTTATTTAGATTGTGCATTTTGGAGGGAAATTTTCAAGGAGGCTTAATCTTTTAGTATATTGGGGATTAAAATTTAATTAAGCTTTTATGTATTATCTTTTAGATTCATTGTAAATTTTTGAGTTTAATATAATATTTATACAAGGAGTTCAGAATCATTCAAATAAAGCTCATATTGTACATCTAAGCTCGGATTATGTATTAATGGATTATAAAGTTTGTGAACTATATAATCAGTTGTAATATAACTGATTGTATAGTCTATTTAGTGTCCATACGGCTACATTTAACTATCGTTCCATATAAGAATAATAACCTGATGCTCAGAAATATCAATGTAGGTTAATGATCTTCATTTTAATGTCTCGTCTCTATATGAGTATACTTAAATTATCGTTCTATATAAGAATAATAACCCGACTTGAAAAATATCAATGTATGCATGTTATTATTGATATGCTCTTGTCCTATGCATTAAATTTTTTTTTTTTTTTGAGTAAAGGAATCTATAAGGGCAGTTTTAATACTGTCGGGATACAAACCCTGATCATCATGATTATCACCTCTCATCCTTTTACCAACTAAACTAGTTGACATTCGCGTTAACATCTAACATAAAGTGAAGTGGTATAAAGATTTAGAAAGGTGGGTTCCAACTTCCAATATGTAGAAATGTGTGAAATTATAGTCATAACACAGGTCATGAATATTACCTCTTATGATTTTACCGACTAAGCTAGCTAACATCCGCAATAACATCTAACAAAGTGAAGTGGTATAAGATTAGAAAGGTGGGTTCCAACTTCCAATATGTAAAATGTATGTTCAATTATATTCATAACTCAGGTTATGAGTATTACTATGATTTTACCAATTAAACTAGCTGACATCCGCGTAACATTTAACAAAGTGAAGTGGTATAAAGATTTAGGAAGGTGGGTTCCAACATCCAAAATGTATGAAATTATAGTGATAACTCAGAAAGGTGGTAAAAGATAATGAGATGAAAAGAGAACAGTTAAATTGTAAGATAGTAAGAGTTGCAAACAAACCATTGGAAGCTTTCATTAAATAACTACTTTTGTGGTCTGGACATCCTCCATGATCACCTGGGTTATAATCAAGTAGTCATGAGGAATTCTAGTAAGAAATCAAGTATACAAATGGGACCCTTTTTGCATATACACCCCATACCAGTAAATATGCACTAATATGTGTTCAATACGTTTCATTTTAGTTTATTAAATACAACAATATTACCCCAACGTCTCAATGACTGTACTCACGTAAGTTGCGGGGTAAGGGGATAGAATGTATATGTTGCCTTTACAACTTGTGTCAGGAACACAAATAGGCTATTTCCAAATGCCCGAGATAAAAATTGTATAGAGAACTACATTGATTATCACCTCTCATCCTTTTACCAACTAAATTAGCGGACACCCGCAATAACATCTAACAAAGTATCGCCTCTCATGCTTTTACCAACTAAACTAGTTGACACCCGCATTAACATTTAACAAAGTTGATTATATACAACAATATTATCTCAATGACTCCCGTAAATTGTAATAAGGAGGGTCGAATGCATGCAGCCTTGCCACTTGTATTAGCAATACAAAGAGGCTATTTCCAAATGCCCACGATGAAAATTGTATCGAGAACTACATTGAAAGATCGCTACATCATAAGAGAAAGAAGCGCAACCTCTTTACTGAGCGATTTTGATTTAGTCCGTATAGTCAAAAACCAAAGAGTAACTAATCTTGGCTCCGTTGGAAATATGGACTAAATTAAAATGACTCACATGAAACTCGACTGTCATAATTTTTTTTTCCCGTGAAGTAGATGATGGTTGTGTCTTTCACTATACAAAGTAGGTTTTTTTTAAAAACACTGCCTCTTCAACTGTAGGATAAAGGTTGCGCACGTTTGACCCCCTAACTTGCTTACATCAAGATCCTCTATACGGTCATTTGGTCAATAATAACGATTCATAGTTGTGATTCAAATACAGTCCGTCTTGCTTGTGACCTCTTACAAGTCTCTCCCACTTGCCCTACCACTTGCCTCTCCCACTTATCACGTCACAAACTTGTGACGAATTTTTGTCCGTCACAAATAAGAATTTGAGATTCAAGTATGGAATTATTTAAGCAACCTTAAATTAACAGATTTCGGCTATTAATTGGCATAAGAAAAACGACAAAGCATGAATCTCATGAATAGAAATAATAAAAGCATGCACCTAAATCAAGTCAAAGCTTCATTCAATCACCTTATTCCAACCAAAAAAAATGCATTATATGGAGTTGGTATGGTAACAGTTACACTTTAAAAAAAAGTCAAAATTATACAAAATAAAAATGCTTAATTTTAATTTGAAAGTATTAAACTACAAATAAAATAAAATAAAATAAAATAAAATTATTCACATTTTTCTTGGCCCTTCTAACGTAAAGAGCAGTCTAAACATGTTTCTGCAATGTTGTGTAAGGTAAGACATTGATAGGAAAATGTTAAATACGTAGTACGTGCAGTACTAGAGTTCCCTTTTGGAACAAACAGAATTTCGGAACTGTATAAAAACTTATTTTACGGCTACCAAAAAAAAAAAAAAACTAATTATTTCAGGACTAAGGCTTTATTGATTTCTGCTACCCGAAAATCTCTTAAAATGCACGTAGCCTTAGCATAAATACTAAACTACAAGAAGAAATTTTGTTACTCTAAGATTTCGTTTCTGGCTACACTCTTAGAAGCGATAAATAATTTCAACACAAACGACAAATTCTTTCATGACTAGCTCTTTAATAATCCTATCAACTAGAATTCTAGATGTGTCGTGCTTGTGCAACAAAACAACTTTCGTGTATCTATTTCAACAACCCTTTTTAACATTTCACATGTTCGACTTGACATTTCCAAAGCCTATTTTAAACTATTTTCCCTCTGTTTCAGTCAATAGTTTACACTTTTTTTATTTTTCCCTCATAAAATAAAGTAAGTGCGTGTAAACATATCACTGGAACAGAGGGAATACTAATTAATTTGTTTATTATTACAGTGTCGTGTCTGAGACTCGACACTATGTTAAGCACAGCCCTTGTAGTCGTGTCCGACTAAATAGGCTTCTATGACAAAATCACACAAGTTTATCCATGTTCATGGACATCAACAACATCAAAGCCTTCTGCCTTAATTCCAAAATAATTTGGGATCGGCTGTCATAAATCATTCTTTAGAACCGTTTATGGACACAGAAGAGAAAAATGTCAATGCTTTTTTATTCAATGCTTTTTTTTTAGATTATAATCTTTTTTCTAGATGGAAAAAGTGTTAGAACATGAAAATCCAATAACAATAAGCCAAATACACAAATAAAAGAAATGAATTATCATGTAGTTACAAGTGATTCCTAGACAGACACGTCATCATCAGTTGGGTGAAGGGGATTAACAAAGTGTACGTGTTACGCACTTAAAATCCCATTAAAATAATGCACTTTTTAATTGTCTTAACTTAATAAAGGGTTCAACAAAGTTAGATTTAACATTATTTTATTGTTAGCTAGTTTACACTAACAAGAAAAACTACTCATTTTACAACAAACAACTGTTACAAAAGATGTTACTGAAGCAAACTGCATGCAATTGAATGCTAAAGCAGTAAGTCTTACTTGCGACAGGTCGCGGTTTGCGACGGGTAGTTTGTGAGAGGAAATGGGTAGAGGGGACAAAGGAGGGTCCCCCATGTACTTCCCCACTCAAGGCAAATGGGTTGTTTGTGAGGGAATATGGTATCCGTCACAAATAAGTGACGGATACCTTCCGTCACAAATAAGAATTTGTGATGCTAAAGTTACATTATTTCTGTTATGTAACTTATGTTTCATGTCAGTTTCAGATTATTATCATTTACAGAAAAATCGTATCCAAATTTACTGAAATGAGCTGACGTGAACCTGAACTAAATTTATAAGACCTGACTTGAACTTATAGTAACTAAAATCGGGCCCTAAAGAACAAGGTCTTAAGCATATTCATGTCGTGTCAATTTTGGGTTTTGCTTAGTAAATTTGAGTCGGGTTTTGGTTTCTGTCGAGTAACGACCTGGCCTGAATAAGGAGCAGTGTAAAAAGAACAGGCATGTTTCATGTCAGAGTCAGAATATCATCATATACCAAAATCATTTACGGAAAAATCGTGTCAAAATTTACTGAAATGAGTTGACGTAAACCTGAACTAAATTTATAAGACCTGAACTGAACATATAAGAAACTAAAATCGGGTCCTAAAGAACAAGGTCTTAGGCATATTCATGTTGTGTCAGTTTTGGGTTTTGCTTAGTAAATTTGAGTCAGGTTTTGATTATGTTTCATGTTAGTGATTATTATCATATACTAGAATCAATTATGGAGAAATCGTGTCTAAATTAACTAACTGAATAAACTAAATTTATAAGACCTGAACTAAACATATAAGAAACTAAAATCGAGTCCTAAAGAACAGGGTCTTAGGCATATTCATGTCATGTCAGTTTTGGGTTTTGCTTAGTAAATTTGAGTTGGGTTTTGGTTTCTATCGAGTAACGACCTGACCTGAATCCGGAGTTCCGGTGATCCTAGTGCAGAAAGAACAGCAAAGTTATTGCAAGATGTTGAGAAAGCAAAAAAGAAGTCACATATATAAAATAATGCATGCTCATAGACATTGAGTAACATTACTACAATATCCAAAAAACAGAGGTCCAGAAAACAGATAAAAAAGTTTGTTAGATAACATATAAGCTACTCAAAACTCAAAAAGATCAAAACTTTCTGATGCTTTCATTTGACAATTATTTAAAAAATTGTTCTGTTTTTTTGAAAAAAATAAAATAAAAAGAAACAAATGCACTTTAATACTACTTTCTTGGTGCAACCAGGAAGACATGGCATATTCTCATTCACAAAATCTCATTTCAGATGCTGGTATATGTCAGAAATTAAGACGGATAAAATGTAACCAACCTACGACAAAATGTGAACATTTCATGATAAAAAATTACCAATCTGTTCATTGTTACAAAGTGACAGTTTCTAACAATGTCGAAAATATGCAAAAAATTAAAATGACTCATATAAACTCGATTGTCAATATACGAAGTAGGCAAAAGTGTAGATGATGGTCGTGTCTTTCAATATACAAAGTAGGGAAAAAAGAAATTGACAGTCGAGTTTTATATGAGTCATTTTTAAATGTGACCAATTTACGACAAAATGTGAACATTAAATGATCCCTTTTTTTATAATAAAATGACGACACTTTTCTCGTCTTAAGCTAAGACCGTCTTAAAGAAGACTTGCTGCGAAGACATGTACACACAGAATAATAGAGCGGCTGTAGGGTGGTAAAAAAAAGGGGGGGATAGATACCATTGAAGCTACTCCAAGAGAGTTATATAACTTTTGTGATGCTTTCTCTTTACTATAGTGAGACCAAAGTCTTTATCCAAGCCAAGCAAACATTTCTGTTCAAGTTTAATGAGTGGCAGCAGGCCCAATTGACAGTATATAGAACCTACAGTTTATATATATATATATTCTATTATATAAATTCTCATTTGTGACGGATAATATTCCGGGTCAAATAAAATTCACTTGGATAGATAATGACAGGCCATTTACAATTTTGTATGCACTCTTACCTTTGTCTTATCTAATTATATGGATGGTAATTGACTCATCACAAGCTATATCCGTCACAAGGGATACTTATTGATTCTACTATTCCTTGCAAGCCATAACAATTATTATATTAAATCTCATAAAGAATCTCCATGATTACCATTACCCTATTGCTTTAAACTATATTACCCTGAGTCTTGACTCCTATATCTGAATAGTACATTTTAAGCTGTACTATATGAATTTTCGTAAAAATCGTCAGAAAGCACGGAAAAGTGACGGAATTCTGATGGATTCCTACCGGAAAATTCGTCAGAAATAGTTGGCGCGTTGACCAAGTCAATGGCGCTAAAGCTTAGTGACGGATTTCTGGTCCGTCAGATGGCTCCTCCCCTAGTTACGTCCGTTCAGTGTATAAGTCATTGCATTGACGAATTTTCCATCAGGAAATATTATTATTCCTGATTCCGCCAGGAACCCGTGTAAGATGAAAACTCCGACGGAATTGTGGCAGGGGTTGAGAGCAAACAACCTCACCCTTCCATATCAGATTATCAGAGAATGAAATTGATTCAAAGAGACCCATAAGTGTATTGCAAATTCTTTGTGACCCGTTACAAGCTTGCGGCGGAAAAATGTAATTTTTATATGATAAATCCTCCTAAGAATTTGTCGATGACTATTTTTATTATAAAATGGTCACATTTTCTCCGTCACAAAAGAGACCAACGGTAATTCTATAACACTCAAAAAGCTATATATATATGGAATTATTAAAATAAACCCACTAGGCCAATTAAGAAGACATAAAAAAACAAGTTGCAGTCAATAATATTAGGACCACTTTAAGCCCCCAAATCATCATAAAGCTTCTACTGTAGTAGAAACATACAAATCACCTGCTCAAATTGATAAATGGAAAGGTAATGATACCCTATTGGCAAAAGACATGACTAAATGAAGTAACCTAAAATTAAGGGCAGGTGCTTCCATGATTATGTTCATTCTGTTATCACCAAATTGCAACAAGTAATGGAGTATTAGATAACTTAAGAGCTCATTAATATACATAAAATCTTTGTCACTTTGAATCGTTTAGAAGTATCTGACATAACATGGGTGTTTAACTGCTTACAGTACAAGGAAATTGCTTCAATACGTGTCAAGTATCGGACTAAGAGCTTCCACAATGGTAAGCTACAAGAGCTTGTAGCTTGATTTGCCATGTCAATATTTCAAGCTGACTTGTTTAGAAGTATCTGTCATGACATGGGTGTTTAACTGCTTACACTACAAAGAAACTGCTTCATTACGTGTCAAATATCGGACTAAGAACTTCCACAATGGTAAGCTACAAGAGCTTGTTGCTTGATTTGCCATGTCAATATTTCAAGCTGACTCGTTCAGAAGTATCTGACATGACATAGGTGTTTAACTGCTTACAATACAAGGAAACTGCTTCATTACGTGTCAAGTATCGGACTAAGAGCTTCCTCGGCCCTGCTTCATTTGTGGTACATGTATGATGCATCCTCGGTTCTCAAATGTGTTCTTTGTCTCGAAAACTAGAAACATGATGCGTCCAACAATCAATATACGTCCTAGTTCCATCCTAATCATGTTTACCTTTGATTAAAAATAATCCTCGCAAAGAATAGAAAACATAAACAGGACAGAGGGGGTATGTGCTTGCATTTTACATTTATACTTATACTATATTTTCAGAGGGTCGGAGGGAAATGGAAGGGGATAGAGGGAAGTGGAATGATACAATTTTACTATTCCATCGAATCAAAATCTCATAAGTATAGGAAAGATTTGAAAGAAAAATTTTCTTATTCTATTTCTCCTTGATCTTCTTCCCTTACATAATCTCCCTCCCCTTCCCTCTCGCTCGTCTTTTCTATCCAAACATATCCTTAAAGGGTACCCAAAACTTCCAAGAGAAAATCGTATCCAACTTACTACACAAGCTCACATGAGTTAGAGCACATAATCCATACAAACCAAATTCATTCTAGCCCAAATATTAAGTTCTTCCTCCTTATGAAGCGACATTCGAGTAACATAGCTAACTAACTCGAAAAGTTCTTTTTTATATAACGAACTATAGCAACTCCTTAAATTAAAGGACCTACATTCAACCACTATTGTTTTAGGATAAAACAACCAGCCTTCTCTAATATGAATGGTTTAAACCATTACAAAATTACTCCCTCTGTCTTAGTCAATATAATTATAAATCGATAAGCACACAAGTGACCTAACCACAATACAACTCCTAAGCACACAAGTTGACCTAACCACAATACAACTCCTAACACTATACACCCTTGAACCAACTCACATAGTGATTGCGATCAATATTAATAACCGTCACTACCTTTTTACAAAGTGCGCACTGAACAGAGTCCGAACATACGTGATAGACTCTAACTCAATAAGGCATAATCTCAATTCAAACTAATCACTTGAAAACCAACTTAAACCTAAAATCACGACTTATTCACTTATATTAATCAACCGAGTCAATTCACACAAAAGACGAGACCGATAAAAAAAGAAAAAGAAATAAGAGACATAATCATAAAGATAGGACAAACATGATAGACCATTGAACCAACTCACATTGTGATTGTGATCAATATTAATAACCGTCACTACATTTTTACAAAGTGCGCAATGAACAGAATCTGAACATACATGATAGACTCTAACTCAATAAGGCATAATCTTAATTCAAACTAATCACATTAAAACCAACTTAAACCTAAAATCACGACTTATTCAATTACATTAACCGAGTCAATTCACAAAAGACGAGACCGATAAAAAAGGAAAAAAGTAAAAAGAAACAGAATCATAAAGATATGACAAACATGATAGACCCTTGAACCAACTCACATTGTGATCATGATCAATATTAATAACTGTCACTACCTTTTTACAAAGTGCGCACTAAACAGAATCCGAACATACAGTGATAGACTCTCTAACTCAATAAGGCATAATCTCAATTCAAACTAATCACATGAAAACCAACTTAAACCTAAAATCACGCCTTATTCACTTATATTAACCAACCGAGTCAATTCACACAAAAGACGAGACCGATAAAAAAAAGATAAAAGAGACAGAATCATAAAGATAGGACAAACATGATAGATCCTTGATTCCTTGAACCAACTCACATTGTGATTGTGATCAATATTAATAACCGTCACTACTTTTTTACAAAATACGCACTGAACAGAATCCGGAGATGAATAAGGCATAATCTCAATTCAAACTAATCACATGAGACCTAAAATCACGAGTTATTCACTTATATTAACCAATCGAGTCAATTCACACAAAAGACGATACCGATAAAAGAAAGAGACAGAATCATAAAGATAGGACAAGTAAAAGGCTCTTACACTCCATTCACTTGTTCTTTTTTCCCCAATTTGCTTATTACAATCAACTTTTCACTTTCTATATTGATGATTCTCATATCAAAAAGTTCATCTCCTTTCGAAATTATGCGCAATTTCATCCCTGACAAGACGCAAATTACACAATCAACACGTTATTTCAAAAATTAAACGTATCATAATTCATCATATAATCATCAATGCAGGGCCGGGACGTCTTAAAGTAAATGGAGGCCTGGTGCTCGACAAAAAAATGAGACCCCAAATGTGAAAGTACAAGTGTAATATACTATATTTAATTTCATTAAAGAAACTTGTAAATTTTGTGGCCAAAACCCGAGGCCAGGTTCCTCCGTCCGAGGTCTTAGACGTAGACCTGGCAAACAGATCGGGTCGTGTCGGATTCGTGTTCGTGTCACATGTAAACGGGTCACAAACCCTTCAACCC
>JAOWBH010000047.1:904766-920450 GCA_028566215.1 Silene coronaria
CAAATGTCTCACTGTTTTGTCAAATATTTTTACATATAACCTTCAAACTTTGTTATTGTAAACATCGAAAGAAAAAAAAAATTAAAAAATTAACAATTATATATAGGCTCGATTTGAGCTCGAGTTTGGCTCGAGCTCGCGTTAAAGCTCGCAAGCTTGATAACGAGCACACTTTTTCCAAGCTCGGGTAAGCTCGAGATCGGCTCGAGTTCGAATTTTAGTTATTGAGCACAAGCCGAGCAAAGCCAAGCTCGGGCTCGGCTCGGCTCGTTAACACCCCTACTCTTACTCATATCAAACATGAGACCTGTTGATACTTAATCGGCTCAAACGATTTGACCCGATGATATTAAATACGGAGTATTAGACCCAATACAAGTAACCCGACCCTTAAAACTCGAACTATAATTTCCCAATTCTCAACCCAGTTCAGAAAATGACCTGCTATGACTTGTTTGAAATTAAACTTCTGATGAAACACGAACCTAAATGACCCGACACAACCAAATCACACATCGCCAGAAATAACGCAACCCAAACTGATATGTGCCCAACACAAAGAACAGACGCAAATCCGAAGACGATCCATTTGACCAACCAGGACAAAGCAGCGCAGAAACAGTCCACCAATTGCATTCACATGGCAAAGAGTTGATGAGACAAATAGACTGTCTAACCCAATTCAAGGATGCAACTTCGGTAACACACCAGCAGCTTTACAAGAAAAATTGGTACTCATCGGTGTTATGTTCTCTTTTCAAACTGCAACCGTAAATCCAAAGGCCTACCTGAAACAAATTTACAACAGTAACATAGCTCGCCAGTCATAAACCTTCGCTCTCCATATTTGCTTATTTCACTGTCATAAAATCAATCGAGAAGTCCACTGATTTCAAATATGAGAAGTGAACGGCACCCTCTTACATTCTAGCAATCAAAAGAAGTCGAGTAATTTCATCTACCAGAACTCGGAATCTATTTCAATTCATACAGCCTCAAGTATGCCAGTCATTTTACATGGGAAAGCTGGTACCAAAACACACATCATACATCCATACATTCCGGGACTTCAAAACAAACCTTTTTTATGCATATATCCCAGATCTCGTTGGTAAAAAACAAAAATCCACAATATTTATCTATTGACAGATAGATTTTCAACGTGGCACCAAAAACGAACATCTTTGGGTAACAAGAAAGAAATACTCCGTGATACGATACATCACTGCCAAAGAAAGCAGCCACGGGCAAGCCTTCCTAAAAGAACCAAAGACAATAAAGCAACCACAAGTCCACAATAACGAGATAGTCACATACAAATGAGCATCACCAAGAGTACCACAACAAGGACCAATATCTTGATATCCATAGAACAACAATGAAAGTTAGGTGACAGCAAAATTTACGATGCAATTGCGCTCTAATAAAGCCCGAAGCCATGAAAGTGAAGGTGATAAAAAATGTATGGAAAGAAACATCTTTTTTTATAAATGGTTGAACCAATTTCCAAAATAACCATCATGGCAGAAAAACAGGCTGACAAAACTATTCTAATTCTGCATTTAACTTGGAGAGATCAGTTTAATCCTAACCTTTACAGCAATTGTATCAGGTTATGTAAATCAACAATGAGGCTGCGACATCAAAGAAATACGCCCAAACACCTTCCCTACAATTAGTACTCCTATAAACATACTATCACAGCCTATCCTCCCTGTGATCCTGTGATCTGAGAGCACGAAAAATGGAAGAATAATAAACAAGAATCGAGAAATTTGGGCTTTGTTCAACCCAATAGTCAACAGATGCGCAGGACTTGCATCATCTTGTCTTCGAATGCCAATAAAAATGACTCAATTAGCTTAGTCACATTCCCTTCAGAAACCCTCTTCTCATCCAAATTCATTAGTAGATTGGCCTCTGCTTCCTTGTATGACTCTCAATCAAATTGGATATGCCTGTGGTTCTGGACCGACATCTGACCAGTTCTCCACTCTCAAACCGGACTCCACGAGTAGAGTCCTAACTTGATTGGATGTTCCATCGAAATTTTGTTAAAGTCAAAGTCAAACTAGGGAAACACGGAGGATTTTCACTACTATGATAATCCTACAAACCATCATTTCCCATTTGAACTACAACTTCACGTAATAGCTGTGAGTCCTGAGCCTCGCTAATACTACAAGGAAGGTAGCAATGTTGTCCCTTCAATTGCCAGCAAAAGGGCAGATAGGGGCACTTGTTTCACGGCACATATGGCACTTAAACCCTATGAGGCTTTTAATATTTCTTCTGTTCAGTCCGAATGCCTCGCCATGGAACCAAACTAGAAAAAAGAAAAAAGAAAAACACAATTAATATCAAGAATATAAAGTGCAGAAGACTGGTTCACATGGCGACAACAACATTACCCCAATGCCTTAACAACTGCGGCCTCTGGCAGGCAAGAAGAGCCTGATATCTGGCTTTTCCACTATGTTAAGAACACTTGGGGGCCGTTTCCGAATGACCCAAAATGAAAATAGCAGTGTAATGCACCAACACATATGGGATACAAATACCCTTGAGACACACTTAAAACTTATATAAGGTCCAGACGAGTGTAGGTCTTTTACCTTCACAAATATCACACGCAACGTACACTAGAGTGGGCTTAAATTCTTGTTCAAGACAGAGAGAACATTTAGTTTGATCACTGATTCCGTCTGAGGATTCGAATGCCACACAGAGCCTTTTTCTTTTAAAGTTTGTCACGCGTTCATCCTTTGGCTTCCTAGACAACCGAAGACCATTTATCCAGAATGAGTGAAAAACACGTGTTCTCCTTTTCTTCTGGGAAGAATTTTGTGGGGTCTTTTTCAATGCCCCATTAATGTTTTTATTTCTCTTTCTTTTTCTGGCTCCAACAAGCACAACTGGCTCGGGTGTCAAGCACTTTGCTGTTCTGGAAGAACGGCGTAGAGTGACATCCGCAGAAGCATCAGTATTTTTTACAGGCAAAGGTTGATGAATGTTGTCCAAAATATCCTCATTCTGCTGCTCATGGTAGTCCACTTTTTTAATATTTCGCAGGGACATCCTTGGATAACGTCGCAAGATTTTCCCGCCCTTTTTTAGTTTTGCTTTTGACATTGCTTTCCTGCCAACCTTCAACTTCTTTGCATGCAAAAGTTTTCCGAATTTCTTTTTACCTTGGTTGTTGTCGTTCTTCCCTTGCTTTCCAGTCCGGCATCTAGGACATGTATATGTACACTCTGCAGTTTCCTCAGAAGACTTCATGTGTCTTTTATGGAAAAACCCTGATAACGATATGAATTGATTCAATTAAACATCAGATACTAAGTAATATTATACCAACGCTGGTGAGACCAAAAGAAAAACGACCCACAAGAACCATAAAGATCAGAGGACATTTATAACTGTAGAAACTTATAGCATTAAGTCATTAACTATACTTTGGTAAAGACATACCATTACAATGTTCACAGCTCACTGCTTCACTGAAAGAAAAGAAAAGGTATATGTCAGTTCTACAGCAAATCATAAAGAATTTTCGACCAAACAAAGAAGAGATATAATACGGAGTAACACTTAATCCTAGCTCAAAAAGAAATGTGTCGAAGTTGGAACTCATAAACATCAGAAGTTAATGGAAAAAAAATCACATACATACATTAGAATTTTACTTCCATAGTACACCTTTAAAAATTCCTCCTTTCGTTCCGTATTATAAGATATTTTTGTTATTTGAGGTAAGTCTTTAAGTTTAGTATTTTACAAAAATAGAAAAACTATGAAATTTATATCACTAGATTCGTCATAAGAAATTGCTTTTTATTCCATACATTTGCTTGCATATTTTGAGAGATTTGAAAAGAGAAGCGAGTGTCTCGATATATGATGATGACATACATAACAAAACCAAGGGAGTAATCATCTTGAATGCAGCTCAATTGGAAAACACTTTGCAAAAGTTGCCTTGACAAAATCATAGACCAAAGACTTAAACCTGTACCAGCTAACTAGGAGGGCAGGCTTTACAGAATGCTCTCAAGTCTGAACCCGTCAAAATATCTTTAAAGGGGAGTTATCATCATCCTAAAAATTTGTGATGATATATTCAAAGACAATCAGTAAGCCCTCAAAGGGTAAATATGTATGGCAGGCGGCCTAGGATTTAGCAATAATCACCAAATCAGTCATGCCCTGGTGTCAATAAATACAACTTGCGGAATCACGATCTTTCAGCATATAATTTTGATTTTATACCTGGTCAGGATATTCTTGTTACAGTGGCCACATAGATACTTTTCAGTCATTTCTGCTTTCAAGAAAAGATAAGCAAAGCCTTTTTCATCAGATAGCTTCCTTGTCTTCTTACCACCCTTTGATACCACATTAGACTTTGACTTACTGGCCTTGCGAACAATTCTTCTCTCCTCAAAATTCTTTATGAGATAGAGAGGAACATATGATTCATTTAGCCAATATTTTTTCCTTTCACCCTCAGAGTCCTCAAGCTTGTGCCCATGTTTGGTAACAACTTCCGGGATACTTCTTCTCTTGCCAAAGTCCAAAAGATATTTTGCCATTGTTCCTTCTACACACTTTCTCCTTACTGTGACTTTCTTAAAAAGCCTGATGGATTTTATAGTCTCCTTGTCCAATAAGCAATGAGGTTGAGTGTTCTCGATTTCATCCCACCGAATAAACATGTCAAGCTCTCTAACCTGATCAAATATTACAAAACAAGAATCTAATCAACATCAGCCAGGCTATATACTGGCCAGACTTTTTTGTGAGTCAGCTATGGAGCAAAGAATTCAATTTTTGAGGTAGCAATCTCTCAATTCTCAGTAAAACACATATGTAGTTCATCTGTGAAAAAGAGAACTCTGTTTTTTTCATAAAATGGGAAAGTATACCTTAATTTCTATGCCAAATAAAGCATAGAAATATTTGTATCAATTCCAAGTACCAAAGTGTGAACATTAACATTTAGGGACCCTTTTTTATTCTGGAAAGTGGGGGATGGAGCCCTGGAGGAGTATGAAGAGCTACGCTCTAGTTTTTAGAGTATTTTTTTTTTCAGTTTTATTTTTCCTTCTTACATCATACTGACAGCTTCAAACAATGATTCATGTTAGCAAATCATTTTAGGACTATGGCTTTGTTGTTACGGTTATGTGGGACGGATAAAGGGGAAGAGGAGCACGTTATAAAACTGGGGATATACATAGTGATATAAATGAGCGACCTTACCTGTAAAGCCAGCTGTTCAATACTACCTGATGCTTCCACAGCTGCCCTCCATGCAACATACTTGCTTCTCTTTGTGTTCTTAAGGCTCTCAGTATAAAGTACATCAGGGATCTTCGTATAGCCGGCTGCATTATTTAAAATTACTAGTATGAATCATGCCTGATTTGTATTCTAAATTTCTAGTAATAGCAACACTCACAAGAGTCGTTACATACCTTTTCGAGCAGCCTTCAAAGCAACAGAGCGAGGTATAACTTTCCAATTAAACAGACTACGAGATGTCCTACCCCCTCTCCACCAAAACAAACTTAACCCATTACCAGCAGCTGACGATTTAGTCTCGCTGTCCGCGTACTTTCCCTTCTTTTTGCTAATGCCATTTTTTGAATTGACTCGTGAATTTGCCACAAAGTGGGAAGCTGAGCCCATTGTGCCAACAGAATCGATATGCTTAGACCAGTCCGCTGAAAGAGCCGAAGGATTTAAGTTGGACTCCAGCTGCATGATCATCAGAACAAGTAGATGGAAGATATTCAGATTAGAAAACAGGCATTCTATAAATTCTGTCAGTATCACCTGTGTAACTTAAGAAGCTATAAACATTCCCTTAATGCACAAATTAACCAGTTTAGGATATAACAAACAAGTCAACAGATATATAATATGTCCTCTCTGTAGACTTAATTACATGTGTCAGAGAGGACAATACGCAAATTCTTCCCACAGCCGCTGAAGGTAGAAACTAGAGAGATGAGCATATTCTTAGAGTGCACTGTAATAAATAGCTGTTTCTTTAACAGGTAGTATAAAACAACGCCATTACAATAACAGCAATGGGAAAATGTATACAAAAGGCCTCCAACATCAGTATGTATCCAGGTCCAGGTATCAGAGTAGGTTACTCTAAGAAACACCCAACAGGCCAACATCAGTAGTCAGTATGTATCCGGGAACCAGAATAAGCTATTTTAAGAAACACCCTCATATGGTATCCAAGAGTACCCCATGTACAGAAAATTATCGAATGTTACCATAACACCACCTCATCAAATTGAGGTGGTTTAACCTACAAACGATAAATTGACACATCATACCCACCTTTATAGTAAAATTGAATTATTAACCCGTATCGTTCTGCATGACAAACATGAGTTTTAAGTGCATTCAAACCCAACAGTGAGATTCAATTATAGACCTAATTCCTCAAATCTTCTCGTCAGAAACAATGGCTGGATTCATAGAGACCACTATCTTATTCTATTCTACATCCTTTCTACCAACCTCACTCTTTTTCCTTCACGACCCCAAAAACTAGGCATACACCACCATCCAACCATCACAATGTAGGACCTTTGATTTTTACCACCCGCGCCATCTCGGAACTTGTTCTGGCGGCTTAACTGCCGCAATTTATCGACACTGGGGAAGTTAAAACCCTTTCTAAGATGAGTTTCACGGGAATAATAAATTAGATATCCACAGTATTTTTATTTCTTAATTGAATGGAAAAATGAATTGGAAAGGAAAAAAATTTCCCTGATATTGAAATTTTTTGACTAAGTTGTGGGGTTCGCGGAAATCGGCATTTATGGTGGAAAAGTAGTAGCTTCTGGGGTTGTGGAAGCAAGAACGGTGATTGAGCGGCGTCAAGTTGAGGGAGTGGGGTATTTAAAATTCATCTGTTAATATTATATTATGGAACTTGAATATTGAATGGTGAGCAACACCACATCATGAAAGCAATGTGTTTAGGTAACATATGAATTTTCTGGCCCATGTATGTTCAAGTACCTAATGGGATAACTAATATAGACTATAAAGTCGAACCAACTTAGCATCACACTCTATTTTGAATCATGCAAGCTATAGTACTTAAACTTCAAGACACCTAAAGATTTTGTTATCAAAATCCAACTTCCAACCTAAATTGACAACTCAAATTTAGACAAGCCAGGATGGTTGATGTGATTACTTAGAACCTCTATCTTTCAAAAGAATACTCTGCTTAACAATTCAGCTCACCGTCACTTACTAACATTAACTACCACCAGAACAAGGGCAGAAAAATAATTTCAGTAAAAGGCAAGGACATAATGTACCATGAGCAGTGGATGTTTCAATGCAGAAACATCAGATGCCTGAAGAACATGTTTACGCCAAAGCTCGCTATACTGAGGACTTAGCCATGGACCCAAGAGAAGTCCACGCAAGCGTTCTTCCATACAGAGAATATAACAAACGATGTCCACGAGATGCCCTTTATCATTCCTTTTTGACAGAATATCATCGGTATCTTTCTTAAGACTTTCGGGAATAGAACTGCAGTTAATGTTGAATAAGCAATCTCTGTCTTCAACAGAAAACCTACAACAGTAACACCATCCACATTTCTCTTTTTGTCTCTCCTCATTCAGTTGTTGAATGGTTGGCCAACAAAATTTTGTTGATTTCTTCGTTATAAACTTCAATTGAATAGATATAATTTGCTCCTCGGTCTTTGTAGTATTAACACTTGCTTTATCTGATGGCTTGCGCAATAACTCCTCTACCACGGAAGCAGCTGTCCGACCGAATTTATAGTTATTAATGTAACTATATCCAGATTGTTCTTGAAATCGATCTTCCTCTTTTACCTTCATATTAGATGATTTAGATTTCATGCCCAAAGGATGTTTCTTTTTCGTATCGGCAGCTGAGAGGCGCTTTGCCAACGTCCTTTTAGCAATTCGATTGGACATTGGTCTATGAGAATTCTGCAATACTTCGTTTGCCTGTAAGTCAACTTCATCGGGCTCCTTACAGTTTGTAACTAAATTATCGGTCTCAGTGCAAAGATTCAAATTTTCAACACCAAATAAGTCTGTAGGTTTAGAACTTTCACTGCCTAGATCACTTGGGTGTCCAACAATGAAGCTCTTCGTTTGTCTCCCAAATGAATATTCATCTTTCAGCATACAATTATCAGATTTCATGTCACTTTCCAGATGACCTGAAATAATTGGTACGGCCAAATTTTGAAAAATCGCCCTAAGAATGGAGCCATATGTAATGCTAGATGATTGCAGGAGTTGTACAACGGCGTTCAAGTCATCTTTGTGGTAGTAACAAAATGAAGCATTGGCATCATGAGATTCTGACCTGCAAATTTGGTAGTAAAATCAACAATCAATTAAAGACCTCTCATTCCATGTTTAATCCACGGAAGAAGGCAAAAGAAAAGGATTCGGAATTGTCACAGGTTGCAGAAAATTTCCTAATCTTAAGTAACATTTCGAAAACATACCAAAAGTAGTTTTTTCATCTTGAAACACTTCGAGACGTCTCAAATAATGATAGATCATCATCCAACAATTCCTTGTTTAAATTTCAGTGGCAAGATTATATAAATAGCTTCCAAATTTACAACATGTCTTTTACATACTAACCACAATTAACAGTGGATTTTATATGCAAGTTACATAGAACTTCAGTCACAAGAATATGTCTTGAACACCTTAGACGAAAACAAAGTGTGTATGATTGACTAACAAGAAAAAAGATGCCTACCCCACAAGGAACATTCAAACCTATCCTATTTCACAAAGAAAGGACTTAAACGAGAATTTACAGAACTTACATTTACGAATCCTAATAAATTATTCAAACAAGAAGCCATTGACACAACCAAAAGACCTTATTCCACCTTACGCATGATAAACCAACTTAAAAGATATTCCTTCCTCTTCATGTTACCTTTAAAGTCAGCCCGAAATCATTCCATAATCATATATACTTTAATTAAACACGTGCAAGAGACAAAGAGTGGGGTATTTACTTGAGTACAAACGCATTCATCCTAAATTCATGAGATCATAATTAGGAGGATATTATGATTGACGGTAACAAAGTGTATGATTGACGGTACAAGAAAAAAGAAGATGCCTATCTACAAGGAACATTTAAACCTATCTTATTTCACAAAGAAAGGACTTAGAACGAAAATTTATGGAACTTACATTTACGAATCCTAATAAATTATTCAAACAAGAAGTAACTGACACAACCAAAAGACCATATTCCACCTTACGTGCGATAAACCAACTTAAAAGATATTTTTCCTGTTTAGGTTACCTTAAAAATCCAGCCCTAACTCTATCCATAATCATATACACGTAAATTAAACACGTGAAAGAGGGTATTTACATGAGTACAAATCCATTCATCCTAAATTCATGAAGACATAATTCCGAGGAGGATCTTACACTAAAAGGTAGTCAAAGCAGCTGAAAAACACCCGATCAAAAGGATCAATTCCAAGTAGCTCGGCACCTCGAAATAATTTCCGAGGTTTACTGGCAAAACTGTGTCTGCTAATGGCACATTCCGGACAATACCAGTCACCCTCTGGCAAAAGGCTACTAACAATTCCAGTACATTTTGAGTGAAAAGCAGCAGGGCAACCATCACAACATATTAAGTTCCCATCCATCTTACAAAGGCAACACTCATCACTGTTCCCGTCAGCCTCCTCCACATTTTCACTCAAGTGAAAATCTCCTAAAGCATCTGACACGATCTTCCTTTTCCCACAAGGATCACTGTTAATTGTCCGGTCAACATCTGTATTGCCTTCTGTCATAATTCTCCTTCTAGTAAGCTCTGACCTAATGGCCTCCACTTCTACGACATCATCACAAAGGCAACGAAGCAATTCTATCTTCACATTTTCCGGTTGCTTATAGTAGCCAACATCAAATTGCTTAAACTGATTAAGGCTAAAACCGGGTTTGAGGCTCGAACTATGAATCAAGAAATACTCCACCATGAAAACAGGCCAAGTAATTTCATCCAGCAGGTCCCAGTTCAAACTCCTAAATTCATGACAGGAAATTGCAGAAAAAACAATCAGAAAGTTCTCTTTTTTTTATTTGCCCATAAATGGTACTGCCTCCATCTCAAATTTACGTCCCCATTTGATTTTGATGAAAACCCTATAACAACTTTAACAATTTATTTCTTTTAAATATATGCAGAGATACCATAATAAATTTATTTTAAAAATAGTTGGACATGTTTGAAAACAAAACTATCGATCAAAGACGGTGTGTTTGAAAACCAAAATCAAACGAGGACTGCGTAAGGCGATGGGATTACGATTTTAGACTAAATTGTTTACCTCAAGCATGTGGATGCAGATTCACATCCCTCATTTGCAAGAAATTCCAGGTGTTTCCTCAGAGTTTGCAAAATGGACACATGAATGAAATCAATCAGTGGGTTAAACACCGTGCTCTTCAATGCGGCTACAAAGTCCTCCAATTCAAAGGGACTCAAATACAGTAATGTACTAAGCGACCTAAGACAAGAATATGCAGAGAAAAGATCTACTACAGGAATTCCCTCTAAATTCAAATTAGCTGAAGAAGGTGGTAACTCAATCTTTGAAGGAGGAACCTCGGGTTCATCAACCATTTCAATGTCCTGAGCAACAGGCTTTTCTTCTAACTCTTCAGTTATCCCAGATACCGACACATCATTCACTCCATCTTCCACCATTGTACTAGACGCTTTAATCTCTGCAACAGCAGCAGCGTTAGCACGACGGGCACTTCTTCTCAAAATAGTTTTAGCTGGAGAACTCATCTGTTTCTCAACCTTCCTCCTTTTCCTCCGACCAGAATTCCCATCCTCGCGTAAAATAGGCGTAAGAACCTCCGAACCACTCTCTTCCAGTTGTCCATCACTAGCCCTACTTTCTACATTATTACAATCTACTTCACCAACATCCCCATTTCCCAACTCTTCACCTAAGCCTACACACACCTCAACCTCTACACTCCCACTCGCCCCATTTACGCATTCATCATCAAACCCTAAATTCAAATCGAACCCACGTTCCTTCTTCCCTTCTTCCACACAAACACCTCCCAAAGATCCCACCTTTCCCTCACTAACCCCATTCTCATTAACCTCACAATCCTCCACACTCACATTCAAGTCAATACCCCCTACTCTACCACCATTTACGACACCCTCATCGCTCTCAAACCCGCGATTCAAATCCAACCCACCATTCATATTCCCATTACCAGCAACACAAACATTAACATCAACATTACCATTAACATTACAATTACCATTAGCATCAGCATTAACATCTAAATTACTACCTAACTGAGATTCAACCATTAAATTATTCGCATGCAAATTAACATCAATCTTACCAGGATCACACAGCAGCCCATTACTACTCCGACATTTAGGTTTCCGACCCGTCGCGAACGGACCCGCATGAGACGAATTAGAAATCAATTTAGAAACCTCAACGGAATCAATTTCCTCGGAATCACCGTCTTCATACATGATTCTGTAAAACCCAGTTGCGGAATCGAAGGAATCAATCACACCTCGAAAAACCCCAAATCCTTCAAACTCTTTGGTTATTGATTTCCCCACAAAATCCATTTTAGGGTTTTGTGGAGAGGGGAAATTGGGAAATTGGGAAATTAGGGCGCAATTGAATTGGGGAAAAATGTTAGCACAAAATGTTTGACTAAAGGAGAAGAAGAAGGTGAAGGTTGGAATTAGGGAATCTTGGGAAATGTGAGTAAGTGAGTTTTCTTGTGTTTTGAGGTTGTTCAGGTTGTTACACTAGTCATTGTAGTCAATAGTAACTCCAATTTGTTTCGCAAATATTCGTCATAAGCTTGTGTCGGGTCAATAAAATTTACATGGATAGATAAAGACAAGTCATTTATAATTCTCTCGACACTTTTATTTTTGTCTTATCTAACCAAGTAGGTGATACTTGACTCATAAGTTTGTGACGGATATACACTTTGTTTTGTTGGAAAATTGAATTTGAAAGAAATCCAAAGTGATTTCATATTGATAATTTACTGTTTTCGGGGTGATTTGTTTTTTTAAAAAATGTATTTTGAGAATAAAATATAGGAAATTAGTGATAACATTCTAAATCTATCGGTTTATAAAAGGGTATTTGGTTAGGAAAAAAGGTAAGAGATTATTTATAATTGTATACCTTATTTGGTTGGATTCATGAAAAATGTAGTCAAAAACTACAAATTGAGATCATTTCTCCTGCTTTTATATCTTATCGTGTGTCTCACTGTCTTAATCTTGTGACAATTCACGCACAAAATAATAAAAATAGTGATAATTTACTCAAAGTGTAATTATGTGTCATAAGAAGAAGGTAGGAAATATAAGATAAGACACAAAAAGGGACAGATGATTTGCATTGGTCAACTACTAGCCTACTAACACCTACTCATTTAGAGTTGAAATCATAAGTTTTTACACTCTTACTTTTGTATTAAAGAGAGATAACACAGGAGTTCAGAGAATATAAGGGGAAATAACAGGGATAAATTGTAGAATTTTTTTGTTAAAATAATGCTTGAACATAGATTAATTCTTGTTTTAGGTTGGGAAGTAAACTATTTCTTATTTACGAGTCAACGTAGGAACATGTTTTTGTACGAACCTAAGGGGCCTAGAATCGTCATTTAGTATGGTCTAACACAAAACCGCCAGGCCTTATCGCGGGTTTGCTATGTAATATTTTCCTCACTTGCGCATAATAGGTTAATAACCCCTCCACTGAACTCAAAGTCGTCATTGGGTATGTCGGCTCTATCTTAAAAAACTCTGGCGACTTTTTTGTCTTTAAAAATAAAGCCCAAAAACCACAACATGAGATGGCGACTCTAGGTCTCATAGGTTCGTACAAAATCCATGCTACGTGGACCCCTGGATGAGAAATAGTTTAGTTTCAACCTAAAACGAGAATTATTTTTTTCTTTAGCATTATGTTAGCCAAAATCTAAATTATAAGACAATTAAAAAGAAAAATACGAATTGTGAAAGTCAATATATAATAAACCCCGGATTAAATGTAACAAGCAATGTAATGGCCTAAGATTTCTCCTGGGTCCTTCCTTACTGTGTATAATTGAACATTTAAGTACCCGTCATTCTGTCAATGACATGCATGTATCAAAATCTCAGTATATATATCAAAATCTCGTTCCTTTCTTACTATTTCAAATTTACTTAAACACAGCTCAAACACTAATAGGGAGTTAATTAAGAGGGACGTTGCTGCACGCCCTCATCGAACAACGAAATTAATTTTTAGTTAAGATATAACACAAGATTCGTTTTCTATTTTACAACATTTGTACATTACTAGTACTAAATATAACACTCGATTTGCTATAAAGATGCTCTTAACCTTTGTGCATCTAGATTTGTTATTATAAGGGATTTCTCACCACCTCTCACTTAAATTTCTAGTTCGATCATTTGTGTATCCTTTTTTATATAAACATTCCACCTACTTAAAACTAAAATACAACACTAAATCTGAGAGATCCTTATTAACCATCATTTGATGAAAAAAATAATAATAATTCTCATGAATCCCTTTCATCACACTTATACATGTGATAAATTTAAATTAGCAATCTTTTGTCTGCTGTAATATTGTACAATGGCCAGAATGTAGATTAATAAATTCATCCATGATCATTTGATTCTCAACTGGTCTTTTTCTACTTGTATGCTAAGACTTATTTGGATGCATATAAGTTCATATGAATTCCAACTTCACAATATGTGAATATACAAACTTGTCTGGTAACATGTGAACATTATTCCCATGAAAAATTTTCACTTGTCCAAGGGCTTAAGTGAGCACTTCCTCCATTTTGGCCGAACTAAAGTTCACGAAGTCTAAATTCATATGGCTGTGATACCAAATAACCTACCACACCCAAGGGCTTAAGTGAGCGCTTCCTCCATTTTGGCCGAACTAAAATTCACGAAGTCTAAATTCATATGGCTGTGATACCAAATAACCTACCACATTTAAAAATTCATATGAAATTGTTTTCATGTTTTTTAGTGAGTAATCGAACAGTCCCTTAAATGAACATTTAGCCTTTATATAGCTTTCCTTATTTGGTTCTTATAAGACTATGACTATGCTTGGCAAGTCATTTTAAATTGCATATTCAACCTAATTCCAACTCCTTAGAAATTATTTGCAAGTCTAACCCCCGTAACGAAAGGCTGCCACTACCACACACAAAAAAAAGGTAGATGAAGACCTAGGAGTTAGGGAATATTGGAGAGGACAGTGCACAACCAACAATATTGGAGAGGGGTGAAGAGTTATGAGGACAAGTAAAGAACCTGCAAGAGGTGCAGGGACAGGGAACATAAGTGGCAGAGGAAATGTAACACCCTGTATTTTATCAAGTTGGATAAAAGTTTCTTAATTTATATTTTGAAGTTAATTATATCCTTTAACGATTTTCTGTTTCTTTTATGAGTTCTTAATGAAAGTCGTTCCTTGGACTCAAGACGGATTTGGGGAAAATGTCATCAAATAAGTTATTTTGAGTTATTTCGTTAAAATCCGCTAATTTAGGAAAACGCTTATAATTCCGATTCGGGTTAATATCGTATTATTTCCAGTAACAAACTGAGTTTTTATTTTACTCGGTATATTTATTAATTATTGACTAGTATAAATCCCGTGCTATAGCACGATATTTCTTAGATTTGATTTGTAAAGAGGCACTCTCAATAAAATTATTTGCATAAAATTAATTGTTTGGTTGCCCATTAAAATCATGAGATTTTAAACTTCTTAGAAAGTGTAAAACCATGATGTTGTTTGGTTGCCAAAATCATCGGAAGTATAAATTTTCACATGAATTTACTTCCTCCATTATGTGGAAAGTCACTCACCAAACCCTCCCTTGGTCGTTGGAAGTTCCACATGAATTAATTTCCTACATGCAAACCAAACATTTTTGGAAATTCACATGAATTTCCAATTCATGTAAACTTAAAGTTCCTAGGAACTTTAATTCCTTTATGCTAAGTAAGAGGTAAAAAGATAAATTTTACTACCATTATAAGACACTTTAAGTTAAGTAATCTTAGTCTTAAACTATTAACAACACTATAATGTTAAACCGTTACATGCAACTAATTTATAGCATTAATAATACACTTAAGTTAGATGCAAAATTGAATTAAAACGCATATTAGCCTTATAAAGAAAAACGGTAAAAAACAATATACTACGCACCAAAAAGACGATTTTCAAGTTATTAAATTAACATTTTCATTTTTTTAATTCTAATAGAAAAATAAATAAATATTGTTATATTTTTTTTAAAAAGGTTATTTCACGGGAATAATCCAAACTATACCCCGTCTTCTCAGATTAATCCAAACTTTAGTTTAACTCGGAATAAACCATACTATTGCCTTTCGACGCTCATATTGCACTTATGTCATTTTTCACCTATAAACTCAGGTTGCTTATCCGGTCATCATTTTTTCTTTGTTTAATCTCCTCCCTCCTCCATTACCAATCTCCATCACCAACCACCAGTCCTTCAC
>JAOWBH010000047.1:920550-939331 GCA_028566215.1 Silene coronaria
GGTCCAACCGGTCCGGTCCGGTTTTGGACCGGAATTATTCCGGTCCGGTCCCGGACCGGAATATTTAATTCCGGTCCATCATTTTTGGGATTCCGGTTCCGGTCCATTCCGGTTCCGGTCCGGTCCGGACCGATGCACAGCCCTACCTACAATGATTCTAAAATCTATAAATGTCTCAATAGGTCGACTCATAACCGTTGATCTATGAATATATTAAGTAACTCGAGTTATTCCCTCCCACCTGTTTTGTGCCCATCTTTCCAACTGAAAATCCACAATCATTGAATATTATTGTCATTCCGATTGACAAACACCGCCATATCACTACTCAAACGACAAATGTTTCCATAAAAAGTCCTCAAAATTTTTAAACAATGGCCATTCGCGGGAAAAAAAGTTTCGCCACAAAACAAAAAAATTAATTTTGTACCCATAACACAATATCAAATTACTCCTTATATCTAACCAATTACCCGTTAATAACCGAAAATATCCACCTTTTTTTTCACAACCTCTTTAAGCCACGAGTCAATTACTCTACTGACAACGACTTTACCTAACCAGTCAAAGACGATCCATACAAAGAAAATGACTTATAAATATTAAAAAAGTATTAAAATTTCGTTAAAAATATCCATTTTCATCGTATCCCGGTATAAAACCGTCTCATACAAAAATATTAAAATCCATTATTAAAACTCTACATACTACAAGCTACACATTTTACACACTATAAATACATTTTCCCAAACAATATTAATAAAAATAAATCACCCTCTATAATTTACTCACTCAAATTTTCATCTTTTTTCCCTAAAAAAAACAAATCCCCAATTAATTCCCTCTCTCTTTAAAAAAACCCCAAATTAAGTATTAACCCTATCGCCGCCGCAACAACCACCGTATTTTCTTCTCTCTCTTCATTTTCCGACTGCCGTCGCATTTATCCGGCGTACTTAAACCCTTACGATTTCCGATAATAATCGTATCGCTTACTTTTAATCAACAATTAATCACGAAAAAATTACCGTAATTAATTAAATTTCTAATTCTCTAATTTCAATAACATTTCCGATTATTCTATAATATATATCTGCAATTAATTTGATTTTTTGCGATTTTTGAGACGAAGTTGATTTGACGGCGACGATTTATTGATATATGTTTGCGAGAAATTGTTTCTTCCGAGAATAATCTGGTATGGCGGGGAATAGTTATTGTGTTTGAATTTGATTGATGGATTTTGTTGATTTAGGGTTTGTAATGATTGGATTGTTGATTTGAGTTTAATTTGGGGATTGCTTTTCAGTTGTTAGGGTTTAAATTTGCTGAGGTTTGTAAAGTGTGTTGCGACTCTTGTGAGTGTGTAGTATTTCGATCTGTTGATTGTTTTACTGATTCGATTCGTTGTTAAGTTGTTGTATTTGATTATATTCGTGTTTGCAATTGCATTTTCGTCGTTGTAATTCGACGAAAGCACAGTTCAAACAAACGAAATAACCAGCTCATAGCCTCATACTAGTTGTTGTTGTCGTCGTCGTCGTTATCGTTGTTTTGATGTTACTGTACTTGTTTAAATTCGAATTCTCGGTTCGCTGTATGCAGAACTAGCACTTGCCACTTGCCAGTTGCCACCTTGATTCAGCTTGAATTTGCTCAATATGATGTTTTTTTATTTGTGTTTTCTGGTTTATACTGTCAATGCGCTATTGTGAACTTGTTCAAATGAATTTCGACCGTTTATCTGACTGTATATTCGTATTATGGTGTGTAGGGATTGTTTTGAGCAGCTGTTAGGATCGTTTTGATTGTGGCACACACTTTGGAGCTGTTATTCTAGTGAAACGACGAATCATAGAGATAGGATATCGATGATAGAGTATGGCTTTTTTTAGGGATTATTCTAGTGAAACGACGAATCATAGAGATATGGAGGATAAGAATGTTAGTCATACCGTGAATAGAGCACATAGTCCGATAGATATAGACTTGAATTCAAGTGACAATGATTTTGAGATGAAGATGGATGGACAATATCAAAATTATGGAGACCCGGATAATAACAGATTGTCTAATGATGTAGCGGTTAATGACGGTCTAGATATGGTGCCTTCAACGTCCATTACGTATGAGAGAAGAACAGGAGGTGTGGGTAAATGGGGGTCTACTTTCTTTCAAGGCAGTCAACGTCCAGATTCTCGTAACATTTCTCATTCCGAACATGAATCCAGAAGTGGTTCTGAATATATAAATGATGAAGGGTCTGACGGTGTTGAGGACTACGAGGTTCAGAAGGATATGGATAAGATTCCTGCTGAGGAGATGTTGTCTGATGAGTATTACGAGCAAGACGGGGATGATCAGAATGATTTGGTGCAATACAGGAACTCTAAGCCTACTACTTTCAGTTCTCGACCACAATCGAGGACTCCAATGACTACTAAGCTAATTTCAAGAAGTCAGAAGGGAGCCTTTGATGATGATGTTTATGCAGATGACGATGACGAGGAAGATGAGGATGTAGCAGATGGTGATAATTTCTATTTCTTCTGTAAATTTTTGTGTGTTAAAACTTATCAGGGCATTTATATTTTGCGCACATGTATGCTTGTCTAAAGTTTTACTGTATTTTATTATCTCTACTTGGCTAGCTTGCGATTTGAGCGTGAGTGCCCGTTTACTTCTAAGCAGTTCAAAGTATCTTGTGGTGTTAAAACTGCGTTTCACAATGTTTCCAGGAGATGACCCTGCTGATGCAGACTTTGATCCTGAATACGGAGATATTGATGGTCCTGTGACGAATAAGGTTAGCTTTTTGTGTCAATGACAGTGATGCAATGTATATGTTGTACGATACTATGATGCGAGCTCATCTTTTCTATGAAAACATGAACTTATTAAATACGATGTGTTCTAGGATGGAGACTGGGAAGCTGAGGAGTCTGATGAAGATGTTGAAAGTGAAGGGGAACCTGAGATTTCAGATGACGATGATGACGACTCATACTTTAAAAAGAAGACTAGGGGTGGTCCGCGAGGTAGGAGTGGACGTAATGCTAATGCTGGTAAGAAGCCACTGATTGTGCCTGCAAGAAGAAGAAAAAGTAGGGTTTCAGAGGATGAATTTTCCGCTCTGGACTCTGATGCTGACAGCGATGAAGGTTTTAGGGCGAGGAGAAAATCCCATATTTCTAAAAGTAGCAAGGAGGGGCGGAAAAATGAGCCTCGCACATCAAGTAGGTCTATCCGGAAGGTATCATATGTTGAAAGTGACGATGGCGAAGAGGCTGATGAAGAGAAAAATAAAAAGACCCACAAGGTTTGTTATTTCTATTGTTAACCTTTATGTCTGGTATAACTTATAAGTCTATGAACATTTAAAATTCCATTCAACCAAATTATAGTACCCTGTATTTTGAAGAGAAGACGTCCTGTTCTCATCTGATTTTTTCCCCTGTTTGTTGTATAACAAAATATTAGTTTTTTTAGAAGTTGAGTTTTGATGGCTTTATCAGGGATACCTTTGTTTGGTTGCAAAAAAGAGGATGGAAAGGGGTTGGCGAGGAAATGGACCAAAGTCATTTTTCTTCCTAAATTTCCTCTATTGGACGGATTTTAATTTACCTTGTAGGAGGTTAGAAGGGAACCATTCTGCCTCCTGTTTATTTCCCTTTTAACTCAATTTTCTAACCGAGCAAAGGAAGTTATATCCTCCAATTCCCTTCATCCCAACAAAGTGTAATGGTGTGTTTGAATACGGAGTAACATCTGAAGTTGGGGGATGGAGAATGAAGCAAGATTTTTTTCCTACAAAAACTTTCTTATGCTGGAAGGATTTTGATTTGTTGGAGGAGGGAAAATTGATCGCTGTTTTTCCGTGCGCTCCATTTCCTTCCAACCCTATATTCTAACCAACCAAGGGAATTTGTATCCATCCCTTCCTTCCAATGCCCTCCATCCACGCAAGCCCTAGTCATTTTGTTCATTTGTTGTGCAACTCATTGGGCATTTTATAAATCATAATGATTCACATTTTCCACTGGTAGGAGGATTTTGAAGAAGAAGATGCAGATGCTATTGAAAGGGTCTTGTGGCATCAGCCAAGAGGAATGGCTGAGGAAGCCATGAGGGATAATAAATCAACTGAGCCTGTATTGTTAAGCCATTTGTTTGACACTGAACCTGATTGGAATGAAATGGAATTTTTGATTAAATGGAAAGGCCAATCTCATCTACATTGTCAGTGGAAATCACTGATAGAGTTACAAAATGTAAGAATGTAGTTTCTGAACTCGTTTTTGTCGTTGAGCTATTGTTATGCGATGGTATCTGATTTTTTGAAGTATTATATTTTCTTTATTTGTTCTCCAATCGACTTCAGCTCAGTGGCTTCAAGAAGGTTCTTAATTACATGAAAAGGGTTAAGGAAGATGTAAGGTTTCGAATGTCTGTATCCCGTGAGGAGGTAAGTTATGCCTGTATGTTATTAAAGTAAATTGTTTTGGACATTTATCTCTTTTGCTGTGTTGGCTGACTTCATCTCATGCGCGACTTTATATTTCTATCTGGTGTAAGCTGGAGAATTGTAGCTCGGAGTGTTATTTGACTTCGGCTGATGGTGCACTAAGGTTGCAAATCTTGCAACTATATTTCTGACATTAAGGAGCAACATTTTTGTAAAAAAACTCACACCTTTTTAAAATTTCTGATACTCTTGATGATATCACGATTACTAAATTTTTGAGCCTGTCCATTATACCCTTCTATATATGACTGACGAAGGAGTGTAGTACTGTTGAAAATAAGTTACATGCTATTGAACTTAACTTCATCATCTGGTTCTCTTTTGGGGAGTTGATTATGTGTGCTAATTATGGTCTTTCGAAAGTTATATGTAAAGAATGCATTAAATAATTTTTTTTTTTTTTGTGGTACACTGCAAGTTTTCTGTACGTGGTTAGTTTTAAAACATTGGAATTGCACACGTATGTATACATATACTAATCACCTCTCTAAGGATGTAGTTGCCATTAGGCCATTGTGATGATCATATAATGCATGGCTGTTTAACTTGGGCATTTTAATCTTTATTGCTTAGTTATCATATAATTGCAGCTGGTTCTGGAGGTTGATCTTTCTGTAGTATAGCTGATGTGATGTTTTGAATCAAAAAAAGAACTGCTGAAAACTTAAATTACTGATTTACTCCATTTTGACAAAATTCTCTTATGACACTAGATAGAAGTTCATGATGTAAGCAAGGAAATGGATTTGGATCTGTTCAAACAAAACTGTCAGGTACTGTCTCCATGCTCAGTTTACTTTCTTCTTGCCACCTTCTCATACTTCTAAATTCGGTTTACATACTGTGCAGGCTGTTTTGTCACTGACATGTTTTTATTGTCGTCTATGGGATTTGCAGGTTGAGAGAATTATTGCACATAGGATCAGCAAAGATAGTTTTGATGATGCGATATCTGAGTATTTAGTGAAGTGGCAAGGATTATCTTACGCTGAAGCCACCTGGTAAAATGCCTCAAACTTCTGGATTGTTTTGCAAGCCAACATCTTGTAATTTTTGTCGCCTTTTTCCTGTTTTATGTTCTATTGACTTCCTCTTTAGGCGACATTCTCTCTATTAGTTCTTACTAGTCTGGGAATAGGCTGTGTCTATCAGTGTCCCCAACATATGCCTGTTGCAAGATCCATACTTGGTACAATATGTCTTGCTGAAGACGGGTATCATTTCGTCGCAAGCTGAAAATGGAGTACATGTGACCCATTTAAGACGAGATGTAACCATTACAATTTTCTAAGCTACAGCAGAGACATATTAAAATGGTCACATTTCATATCTGTTTCTGTCCATTACAATGGCGACATTTAGCCTGTCTTCAGCTTGTGATGAAACGTGTCCGTCTCAATGAGATATTGGTGTACTTGGTATTTTTTCTCTTGTTACTTTGCATGGTTTCCATTACTGGGTAAATGATCATAATTCTGCACAGAACTGAATCACTGATAGTTATTACTGCTGTTTGTAGATCTTACAAACTTGAGTGTACTTTTGTTTGATTGAGCGTATTTATGATTGTTATAATTCATTCTATATGAAAGTGTGTCAATTTTAATTTCAGGGAGAAAGATGTGGTTATTGAATCTGCGAGAGATGCTATTAATGAATACAAGGTTAGAGGCAGTTGACTCATTTTGCTGTTTATGATTTTTTCCACCCATTATTTGTATATTCTTATGCTATCACAATACGGATTATTTCTGAGATCTCAGCTTATACATGCCGTAGCTTTGTAGCATATGATGTTCAGTTATGCCAATCTCTTGAATATACCTGTTCGCACTTTTGTAAGGAATATTTGTTTTTGTTGATGATGATGATAATGATAATGATGATGTAGTTAAATCTTTGTAGCATTAGTCTTGATAATAGTTGCTATATTCAACTGGATCCATGCCAGTTGGATCCTTCCCGTCCTGTCAGTGCTTACTGATTTAGAAGGGGAGAAGTTGCCATTTGGTATCGCATGGATATTGAAATTATAGTTCTTGGAACATTCTTCATGGTTGCAGAAGAAATATTAGCTTCTTTTTTCAGTTAAATCTTAAGAGTAGCCATATCACGATTCAAAAGTAATGCCGGATCATAGTTTTGGTGGAATAATTTGTTTATCCTTCTTCATTCTCCATCTTTAATGAGTTTACACTCTTTGTAACATGTGAGTCTTGACGATACAAAGGGATTCAAAAGTTTTACCTAACTTGCATTATTTATTCGTACTTGTGGCCTGTGGGGTTACCTAATGTACACAGCTGTATCTTTCAAAAAAAAAAAATGTACTCTGCTGTATGTTTATCATTCTGGAAGGATTAAGATGCTGATTTGGGCTTGTGATTGTGAGCATGAGGTGGTTACTCTTTATAAAAAGTATTAGATAATTGAGTGAGGCATTTGGTTCAACCCGCTTTTTGTTGATTATTCATGGGATGGTCCAGTGGTTTACTTAGCCTTTTTTATAAGGTGAAATGCTGCGGGTGCTTTCAAAGGATGAATAATCCACTTTCTAAATAGTTGGTCCATTTGCAAGTATTGCAACTTTCAAGTTAAGGCACTTTTATTTTTATTTTTATTTATTTTTAATTCTTTTATGTCAATGTGATATTATTTTTGAAGAATTATGTTAATATAATATTACTATCCAGGTAAAGACATTTTGGTCACGTGATCCCGAAAATGCTCAATTTTCACCCTTCACAATGTTACGCACCATTAGCTTTCAGCTACCTTGAGGTCCTTTTCCAAATAATTTTGCAACATTGCACGCTGTCTGTTGGATAGAATGCACAAAAGTGCGTTTTGTTCATGTCAAAGTTCTTTCGGCCTGCTGTCATAGTGTATTCTTATGTGTTCTCTCCATTCTTATCTTATCTTGGTAGAACAAATTGTTTCACCTTTTAGCATCTATCACTCTATCAGTAATGTATAGTATTTTGATGATGGTAGTTTGTTCTTTGAGCAGGCTCGTGAGGCTGCTTTGGCAGTGCAGGGGAAAACAGTGGATGCCCAAAGGAGAAAGAGTAGAGGTCGGCAGTTCTTTGATTTTTACTGAACTATGTAGTCTGCTTCAGTAGAACCTGTTCTGGTAATGCAGGTGCTGCTATACTTGGCCAGGATGTGCCCGGTGTTTTTACAGGGATTTCTGCTTCTTGTGGATTAGATGGGGTTCTGATGGGCTTTTGCATCCTGTATTGTGCATTGTGTTACTGCTTTCCTATTTGGTCCTTGTTTGGGACTGCTCCGATTGTCCTAGTCCACCAAAAAAGTTGGATGTAGTTCCTTTTTAAGTAAATTGCAAGTTCTAAATTAGCACAAAGTATTTGTTATCTATAAATGAAGTCTGGTTTATCATCTTTTTTGAGGGAGCTGCCATAGTTTCAATCTAATGAAGGAGTTCATGCTGTGTAGGAAGTTTGCGGAAGCTGGACGAGCAGCCCGAATGGCTGAGAGGAGGAAAGCTTCGTGATTATCAGCTTGAGGGCTTAAATTTCCTTGTTATTAGGTACAGATAATAAAGAACCTTAAATTGTTGGTAGGACTTTTGTTTTTACTCTTAGAACTGTTTTCCCCCTCATGTTCCACATCATCTCTTGTTGGGATTGGTTTCTCCCGTTTGTTAGATATGAATTTATTATGCCTGACCCTCATTTCATATGGCCGGTGTCTATGTTGGAAGTTGCTGTGGTTCGGCTGTACTCTCTATGGCCAGATTTTGGTTGCTAGCACTAATATTTTACTGTTACATGCAATTTTCTCTAGATTGCAACTGTCTCTCAATTCTACAGAAGTGAAGTGTTTCAAATGGATAAAGACATAATTTTGTGAAGCTTTTTCGTAACCCTGGCTGGGGTCTGATGTAATTGTTGTGTATTTTCTGTTAAATAGGGGGTAAATTAGGATGTATTGTTTGGCTTATAGATGCATCTTAGGTGGGCTTTAATCTGAAATTGAGTTTGAGCGTCAGAAGTACACAGGTTTTCCATCTGAATATGTCCCATTTGTGGTTGGCTTGATATAGTTTGTCTATTATATCTTTTGTACCGGGCCCCACCCCCTTGGTATTATTTAGTCAATATATCTTGTCGAAAAAAGTTTTGTTGGTCTAGGATGTCATGTGAATTTTGTAGTCCGTTTATCTTATGTTAACTATTTTCAACACTGAGCTTCTGGTGTACATACTTGTTACAGTTGGAGAAATGACACTAATGTCATCCTTGCTGATGAGATGGGTCTTGGAAAAACTGTTCAATCAGTCTCTATGCTTGGTTTTTTACAGGTTCGGTCTGATTAATGTTAATTTGTCATCTTTTTAGCTATTTTTTTTCCATTATTTCAAGTTTATAGGTTTTTGATATTTGATATTGTGGCTTTTGCAGAATAGTCAACAAATCTATGGCCCATTCCTTGTGGTTGTACCATTATCGACTCTGTCCAATTGGGCAAAAGAATTTAGGAAATGGCTTCCAAGTATGAATGTTATTGTGTATGTTGGTACGCGAGGGAGCAGAGAGGTTAGTATGGGCGACTCTTTTCCATTAATTTGTTTTTTCTATTCGATTACCAATGAGTTGCTTCCCTTTCTTAATTCTTCTGTTTCTCTCTGATGTTTTTTTCTTTCCATAAGTCTAGCTGTAAAATCTTTTTTTTTTTTTTTTTTCAAAATCTGTGCTGCCTGTCCATATTTCTACACTGATTGCTTGCAGGACCTAGTTGTCCTTTTTGTGAGTTGTGATTTGCTTCTGCAATCAATGTTTGGTGTATATAAAACCTTCAGGATGCATGGCTCAGTAATGTTTTTCGTATGATCCAAGAAGTTTGGTTTGCTGCTGTTTCAGGTCTGCCAGCAGTATGAGTTTTACAATGACAAGAGTACTGGCAGAATGATTAAGTTTGATGCATTGCTGACGACGTATGAAGTTGTCCTAAAGGACAAGGCCGTGTTGTCTAAGATTAAGTGGAACTACCTCATGGTTGATGAAGCTCACCGGCTAAAGAATAGTGAAGCGTCGTTATATACTGCTCTCTCAGTATGCTTAATCTTACGAATATTTTCTTGTGCATGATGTATACCTATTTGGTGGTTGTGTGATTAGAATTGGGAAACTCATTTTTTCTGTGCAGGAATTTAGCACGAAGAACAAGTTACTCATTACAGGCACTCCATTACAAAATAGTGTGGAGGAGCTATGGTAATTTTTCTGGTTTTTTTTTCTCTCTGATGACATTTCTCCCTGCTCTTTCTTCTAATTATTTGTTTAAATTTTAGTGAATTTTATTGCTGTATAAGATTGTTAGAGATTGCAAACTTTGCTTTTTGTTTAAGGTTACTGAGGGTTGGGGTGAAGTTTAGAATGCGGATGAAGGTAAGTAAAAGAATAAGAATTTTGCCCATTTATAATCAATGATTACGTGGTGGCATAGGCTTTGGAGTTCGTACTTCGGGTGTGGGAACATATGTTTTTGTAATGAGAAGTGTCATCTGTTGTTAACGTTACTTAGTACACTACATCTGAATTGTTGAAACCAAGGAGTTTCTTCGGGAAGCTGGGAAACTTGCTTGTACTCTTGCATGCTGGAGCCTGCTCTAGACCCCTCAGCTTGGTGCATTTACCTTTTAGTTTCGGCTTACTTGAGCCCAAGAGATTTGAATGTTCAAAAAGTTATTCTGCATCATAGTTTAGCCGTGGTTCTTGAGTCTTGGGCGCTTGCGGATACGACTATTAGGTAACTACGAACCAGGTGTGTTTTATGACATTATTAGCCACTTGATTTACTAAAAAGGAGTGAGGGAGGGAGCACTTAGCGACTAGGGAGTTACTGAATTTTATTAGATACTCTTTTCATTTTAGTGTCGGCTCCATTTGGCATTCTTTATCTAAACTTTGCATTTATTAGATACTCCTTTCATTTTAGTGTCACCGGGGCATCTTGTAAGATATTCTATCTGTTTTGTGTACTTTCGTTTTAATACCGTGTGACCCAACACCCAACCAATTTGTATCTGTAGCTTAAATTTTCCGTATTATACATTTAAACATTCGATAGAGATAGGGAGGAGGGAGGGAGAGAGGAAGTTCATTTTAAATCATTCTTTTCTTCAGAGTGTTGTCCCCGTGGGCATTATTTATCTAACTTTAAGTTTGCTTTTAGTCGTCGAGCTTGAAGTTTAGTCTGTTTCCCTTTCAAAACAGGGAGTCATTTTTTCGCATATATTTCACATCTTTGTATAACCTTAATGTTTTATCCTTGATCTCATTTATGGCAGGGCCCTACTGCACTTCCTAGATCCTTACAAGTTCAGCAATAAAGATGTTTTTGTCCAAAACTACAAGAATCTGAGCTCATTTAACGAGACCGAGGTGAGCACTTTGTTTTTTAGCTTTTACTTCATTTGGATGATAGGAGAAATTATTAGCCCCTTTTAACGGGATAATGCCTTGTTTTTTTTTGCATAGCTTTCAAACCTTCACATGGAGTTGAGACCTCATATCCTCCGGAGAGTTATCAAAGATGTGGAGAAATCATTGCCACCGAAAATAGAGCGTATCCTAAGGGTTGAAATGTCCCCACTCCAGAAACAGTGAGCATGCAGTCTTATGTAGCATTTAATAGTTACTCCCTATCTATTGGGCATGGATCTTAGTTGCTTTCTATTGAAGGTATTACAAGTGGATCTTGGAACGGAACTTTCATGACTTGAACAAAGGGGTTCGTGGAAATCAGGTTAGATATGTTCTTAGACCTTTTCTTATTGCAAATTTACTGGCTTGTTTATCTCGCTGCCTGGCTAACTTCTTATTTGCAAACATTTTTCGTTTGTTTGGATGAAGAGAAGGGAGGGAAAGGGAGTGAAACAGTTTCCGTTGTTTGGATAGCAAAATGGGTTAAAAGGGCTCCATTTCCCTCCTACAAGTCAAATAAAAAACCATCGAAAATAGATAAAATTTGGAGGGGAAAACCCTTACTTCACTCCTCCCCTCTTGAATCTCTATCCAAACACACTGTTAATGTCATCATTTGAAATGAATTGGTTTATTGATGCACAGGTTTCACTATTGAACATCGTTGTGGAGTTGAAGAAGTGCTGCAATCATCCATTCTTATTTGAAAGTGCAGATCATGGTTACGGGGGTGAATTTAATGATGGAAGTAAACTTGAGCGTACCATTTTAAGTAGTGGAAAGCTTGTTATACTTGATAAACTACTTGTGAGATTGCATGAGACAAAACATCGCGTTCTTATATTCTCTCAGGTTTTAACTTGGACCCTTCCTATCTATTTTTCTTTCATTAGTGTGTGGAGTATCTTCTTACTATGCTATTGTTTTTGCGCAAAGATAATAAGCTCATTGTGGTGCCTAATATGCTATATTAACTCGATCTGTATCCTTTTTGACAAGTGAGATGTAATATTAATTTGGGACACCAAGGGGTGAAGCCAATGTACAACAGATACTATAGGATGTATATCCTGTAGTTCAGATTGAAGATGCGGATAAAAAATTGATAATAACAGTATAGTCCAAATATTTTCCTTCCAGTAGTTGAAGTGTTGATCCTACCTAAAGGCTCTCAATGTTAAATGCCCGATGCCGTGCATCCAGCTTGTTGACTGATTGCTTAAGACTTTCAGTATCCTTTATGAGATTTAAGCTAGTCTTTGCTCTTTGGTATCCGAGGACTGTGAGGAGATCCTATACAGTGGGAAATGGGGTTTTTATATGATCTATATGTTCTATTTAAATATTGGTGAAATATTTGTTGGGTTAAGAAGGATTTGTTATTGTAGTACTGACTCTGCTCTGTTTTGCAGATGGTTAGAATGTTGGACATATTAGCAGAGTATTTGTCACTCAGAGGGTTCCAGTATCAGAGACTTGATGGTAGTACGAAGGCTGAGTTGCGGCATCAGGCTATGGAACATTTCAATGCTCCAGGAAGTGACGATTTCTGCTTTCTTCTCTCTACTCGTGCTGGTGGACTGGGCATTAATCTTGCAACTGCAGACACAGTTATTATATTTGATTCGGACTGGAACCCACAAAACGACCTACAGGTTCTTCCAAGAATCAATCCTTACTTTTAACATTTTTTGCTAGTTCAGAAGGCAGCTATTAAATATTTGATTTGTTTCTGGTAAGATATTGTGGGTGACACTCATGTACAAAATATACAATAGCTTCAAAAATGAAATGCTCATCAAGGGACACCATAGGGGTGGCACCTATGTACAAAAAGATATTGTGGAGGTGACGCCCATCTACAAGAAGACACCCTTGGGCCATGTGGGTGATACTCATGTACAAAATTACACCCTATATGTGACGCCCATTTACGAACTGATGGATAATTAATGCTCTCCAACTATTGCGGGTTCTTGAACAAAAATAAGGAAAGACAGGTTTCAATTAGGGTGAAGCATATGGCTACAAATATCTAATAGCTTCAAAAATGGAATTTGAAGTCTTGATATGTAGAGGGACATCATAAACAATATGGTGTTTCCGTTGAATCAAAGAGCACCACCAAATAGCTGAAGGAACTATTTTTCAAACTTTGGTAACCTAATATAACCTTTTTTTCATGCTTCTCTTCCAAGAGAGTACATGTTACGCCTTCTTTGGACGGATCCAACTCACTCCAAAGAGAGACGATGATAAATTTCACAAGGACATGACCCACCAATAAGAGAAATGATGATGATCAATACACTATCAATTCTTTTAGATGTTTTGGAGAAACTAAATGTTTTACAAGCACCAAGTTGGTAGGAAATGGTGAACGCATTTAAAATGCGGAACTAAATGTTTTACAAGCACCGATTTTGTTGAAAAATGCCTTAGTCTTAGCTTTCTTGGTAGAATGGCCCTTCAATTTTTTATTATGCTTGTGGGTAGTTTTTTTTCTGGGTTTTGTTATGTCCTTCCTGAGAATTTTGTGTTCTTGTAGGCAATGAGTAGAGCTCACAGAATTGGACAGCAAGAAGTTGTTAATATCTACCGTTTTGTAACTAGTAAAAGTGTTGAAGAAGACATACTTGAAAGGGCAAAGAAGAAAATGGTAAAAATATTATAAAAACTACTCAGTCAATATACTTAAAGATTTTGTGTATCTATTGCGACAGTCAATTTATTATCCTGTTTTTGTTACAGGTCCTTGATCATCTGGTTATTCAGAAGTTGAATGCGGAGGGTAAATTGGAGAAGAAAGAGGCTAAGAAGGGTGTTGGGTTTGACAAAGTAAGCTGGATTATAATTTCGGATAGTTACTGTTCCTAACACGAAGAGTCTAATATTTTCTTGTAGTTTAATTTTTGCTGTATATCTCATTTTTCTCTAAAAAAATTTACATTTCGGGTGCTTTAGAATGAGCTTTCAGCAATTTTGAGGTTTGGGGCTGAAGAGCTATTCAAGGAAGAGAAAAATGAGGAAGAAAGCAAAAGGAGACTTTTAAGCATGGATATTGATGAAATTTTAGAGAGAGCAGAGAAGGTGGAGGACAAGGAGGCTGAGACTGATCAAGGAAATGAGCTTCTCAGTCAATTCAAGGCAAGTGATATTAGCTCCTCCGTTGACGGGGGTTAGGCTGCCCTTCATTTATGTGAATTGACATTTTAGCCAAACATTTGCAGGTTGCAAATTTTTGCAATGCCGAAGATGATGCGAGTTTCTGGAGCCGTTGGATAAAGCCAGGATCTATTACACATGCGGAGGTTTGAATCTGTTTCATTTAGTATTTGATACAAACTACATGAAGATATATATTGTATGCTATGCTTGATTTAGTTGTGAGTTTCCTTTACTAGATTCTTATGTGTTTGAAATCCAGGATGCATTAGCTCCTAGAGGAGCGAGATTTAACAAAAGTTATGTGGAGCCTATGCAAGCTGATGGGACCAACAAAAGGAAAAAGAGAGATTCACCATCACTAAAGGTAAATGTAAAACGACGTCGTGGGGAGTCTGTGCATTTGGTCCCGATGATTGACGGAGCTTGTGCTCAAGTAAGAGATTGGTCATGTGGGAATCTATCAAAACGAGATGCAACCCGCTTTGCAAAAGCTGTAAGACTTATATTTTTTACCTCCGTATCTTTTAAGGCTTCATCTTACTAATTTAATCAGATTGAACTTGACAACTAATTCTATTATTACTTATATACGCCGATGGTTAGGTTCTGAAGTTCGGAATTGCAAGCCAAATAAGTTCCATTGCAGCTGAAGTTGGGGGCGCTATTGAGGGCGCTCCTGTTGAAGGTCAAATTGAACTTTATGATGCTTTAATTGAGGGATGTCAAGAGGCTGTTAAAGGCGAAGCAATTGATCCAAAGGTCTTTGCTCTTAGTTTTAGCTTCATGTGCTCATTTCATGCTTTACATTTTCTGTCTATGATTGTCTCATCTTTCAATCTGATTTTTTCTGCAGGGACCTTTGTTGGATTTTTTTGGTGTTCCTGTTAAGGCAAATGATTTGCTTAGTCGTGTTGAAGAACTTCAGCACTTAGCTAAGCGGATCAGTCGGTGTGAAGATCCCATATCACAGTTCCGAGTGAAATACCTGAAACAATCTAATTGGTCAAAAGGATGTGGCTGGAATCAAAGTAAGTGTATCCTATGTGCTTTAAGTTCATTAATGTTCGATATTGCTTCTAATGTATAGTTATCTGACTTGGTGTTGGATAAATATTGGTCAGTTGATGATGCAAGATTGCTCTTGGGGGTGTATTATCATGGATTTGGCAATTGGGAAAAAATCCGGTTGGATGAAGGCCTCGGTTTAACTAAGAAGATTGCCCCAGTGGAGCTTCAAACACATGAAACTTTTCTTCCACGTGCCCCTAATCTGAAAGATCGGGCCTCAGCACTTCTCGAAATGGTACTTATGGAGCTTGAAATTTTTGTTTTTGCAGTGTTATAATGTTGATGTTATTTGCTTTGTCATTAAATCCTTATGATTGTTCATCATAAGATCTAACTTCTCACTGTGTTAGTTGTTTAATAAGCAATTATAGGATGATCTTGTAAGCCACTGAACCTTAACCCTTTAAATATCTTCAGGAAACCTTTGCAGATGCCGGAAAGAAGTCTAACGCCAAAGCACGCAATAAATCCTCTAAACATCCTGATAATTTTCAGAATCTACCCAAGCCTCGTGGTAGGGGCCGTGTAGGAAGATCAAATTCCCCCAAACTTGCCACTAGAGCGGGCAACACGAGGTCTCAGAGGAACCAGAATGCTGAACCTTTAGTTAAAGAGGAAGGTGAGATGTCAGATAATGAAGAAGTATCTAAGCAATTCAAGGAAGTGAAATGGATGGAATGGTGTCAAGATATCATGGCTGATGAGAAGAAAACTTTTGAACGTCTCCAGAAATTGCAGACCACAAGTGCGGACCTTCCTAAGGAGAAGGTTAGTCTAGTACCTTGTTTTTTCTAGTTAAGTTGTATTTAAGTATTAAATGGACGAGCTATACTGTTTTAATCTTTTAAATTACTTTGCCCAGGTACTGTCGAAGATTAGGAAGTACCTGCAACATATTGGCCGAAGGATTGATCAGATTGTTGACGAACATGGGCAAGAACCACATAAGCAAGACCGTAAGTTGTGTTTGGTTGACACATGAATGCCTGCTACATTACTCTGGCTCCCTCTAGAATTGTTCACTTCATATTGATAAATGCTTTCTCTGTCAGGGATGATGACACGATTATGGAAGCATGTCTCAACCTTTTCTAATTTGACGGGAGACAGATTGTATCAAATATATTCCAAACTTAAGCAGGAACAAGAAGATGAAGCTGGTGTGGGACCCTCTCATTTAAACGGAAGCAACGACTTGCAGCGTCAATCTGCAAGGTTAAAAGGGCAAAAAAACAATAACTCGTATCAAACTGCTGAACCAGATTTTAAAATCCATGATCCAGCAAAGTTTGAAGCATGGAAACGAAGGAAAAGAGCGGAGACCGATGCTTTCTTAGAGGCTCAAGGCCCGTTCCAGAGGCCGGTGAATAACGCCCCGAGGTTACCTCCATCCAAGGAAATGGGCATCTTGGGTGCTGCACCCTCTGATAGCAAACCATTCAAGATCCGTCAGGGTGGTCCCCAGCAGAGGCAAGGTTTCTCATCTAGCATAAGGTAGTTCTACCAAGGTGGGGGGATGACGCCTTTTTGTCAGCGAGGGAATCAAGTGGGGTCATTACAACCACTAATATCTCTCAGGATTCTATTCAACTCATTGGTACAATAAGATTCTATGTTGATGATATGGCGCGATGGCCCATGACAGAGATAAGGAATTGATGAATTGCCATTTTGAAGTTCGGTGGCTATGAGACGGTCAAAGCATACAACTGGGCGTGGCTATAGATGAAGTTGAGCCAAAACCTGACTTGAAAAGAGATGGCAAGCCAAGGGTTTTTCCTTGAAAATATAGCTGAAATTAAGAGAAGAAATGTAGAGAAGGCTAACCACTTTTATTTTTGTAATATCACCCATACCGGGGCGGATACTGTACGCAGTCAGTCTTAAAATGTACATTGTGCAGTTTTGGTTTCAAGTTTTGGTCAGAATGTATCTTGTAATAATTTTGACTGTTAATCAATAGTTAATGAAAGCATATGTTTCCGAATATTTTTGAGTGATCACTCTTGAGAACTTGTAATCATCCTGGCCTTTCTGGAGTATTCAAGTTTCTATTCATGTTTATCTCAAAATCTGTAGATTCTGGTTCTACTTGCTGTTATATTCATGCACTGTCATGTACTGTTGTTGCTCTGATCAACTTGCTGATTTGTAACAGGTGGTAGAGCGAGTCCCATACAAGACGCAACACTAATAGAGGTACCCTGTTTGTTCATTTATTTGTTGCAGTTTTGAATTCATTTTCTTCTCAAAAACTCAGATGCGGAGTATACAAGAATTTGAATTTGTTTCACATGCGAGATGGTGTCATACACAATTCACTGCATTTGCTTTCTGTTCTTTCATCAAAACTGAATTCAACAAAAAAAAATGTCCTTTCACTGCATTTAGCTGGGAATGGTTTCAGCAGCCTGAGGTTCGGGCTGTAATTTGAAAATGTGGTTGTCATTCTGCTTTAGATCGGTGTTCCTGCCTTGAAATATGCTAGAGTTTCACTTTTAAGTGCTTGGTCATTACATATCTCTTTTGATGGATGCTTCTTGTTTATGGCCAGTTTTTATCTTGTTAGCTGTTACTTGTTTATCCTCTTCACACATACTTTTTCGTTTATCTTGCTTTCCTTTAGTCCTGTCTCCTAACCCCTGGCAAAAGCTTGTTATATGGTTTCGTATTTGGTACAAGGGAGGTGTCATCGCAGCATTGAGAATTTGAGATAGACGAGTTTTGAGCCATGGTCAAGTATTCAAGTGACATCATGAGCTGAGCTAGCTAACATTTTTGGCGATACTAAAACGAGGTTATGTAGGTATGTTCCAGGTTGGTACACGTTTCAGACGTTATTTTCCCCTTCCCTAATAGGTACAAAAACATGAATAGGGAGGATGGAACAAATATGGGGAAGTTATTTATTACACAAACAAAACGAGCCAAAACAAAATTGTGGCCGTGGGTTTCACAGAAGATTGTGGTTGATACATGATACCTCATTATCTTATTATCTTTCACTTGGCTTTCTGAACCCCATAAAAATACACATTGTGAGATACGGTCACTCATTATATTATTAAGAGACCACTTTTTCCGTACCCCTTTATGTGTTGTTCGTAACACTTTTATCATCAAATGTACCTCAAATTACTCTTTCATTTTGCACACGATTTTATAATAATCGTACTCCTTTTATTGTAAAAAGTGACTATTTTTATTAGTATGCCCTAATAAATTATACATGCCTATTATATTACTTTTGATACCATTTCTACATTAATTTTGTAATTGGTCTCTTTATAAGTTTAATCGGAGACCGTTTATTTTAACTTAAAAGTTTCTTCTTCTTTTTTTCCACATTTTTTCCTTTATATTATATTTTTTTTCTTTGTTTTCTGTTTTTTTTTTTTTTTTTTTTTTTGCCATGGAGATGTAAACAATATTAGCAAATACTTCCTCCATTTACCTATTTTCTTCCCATTTGACTTTTGGAGACGGAAAATATATTGAAGAATAAAATTTTTTAATACATAAAACTAAAATATTTACATTTATTATTACACCATCTTTCACAAAATATTAT
>JAOWBH010000047.1:940656-950925 GCA_028566215.1 Silene coronaria
ATCTTTCACAAAATATTATTTTCGACCAAAAAAGTAACATTTACTTGTCGTAAATTGCGGTCAAAGTACCGTCTTGGAAACTGTGAAAAAAGAAATGGGAAGAAAAGAAAAAAAATGGACGTAGTAGTAATTAGTTATACTTGTAAATTGTAATCTTTTGTGTACCTAAAGTATCCACGTATTCTTAAGAGATTAACTTTTATTAATATCGATCCCTAAGTTGATAACTACTCAGGGAGTCCGAAAGACTTTTTTTTTAATGTAAAGGGAGCCTCAGCCCTCAAGGTAATAATGCTAACGGGATTCAAACTAATGAGCAACTAACACCACTTATGACTTTATTGGTTAAACTAGCCGACTCGGTATCAGCATGGTTGTTGATCCTTTTATTTTGTAGATATATTTTATATTCCCATGAAGGCATTTCTTTACATTATTGATTTTGTAGATACTAAATGGAGTATGTTATATTCCCATGAAGTAATTTCTTTATATTGATTTTTGTTTTATCTCCAATTCAATTGGAGCTCATGCTGCAATTCTTGGCCGCAGAAGGCTCAGGAGTTAGTATGCTTATCTGCCACGTAGAATCACTGGTTGGTCCTCCCTCTTTTTAATTCATGCATTCTTGTTCTTGTATATAAGAAAAGCTGATGTTATTAACTGAAATTCGGGGTTTTTAATTTCCCTTTTTTCTTAAGTTTATTGTAAAGATCCCCTGTACTCTTTTAATCACAGGTCAACTTTTTACCTTTAAGGTGGCTTCAAATCAGTACTTTTGATCTGCAACTTTTCTACTCCGGTAATCATCTTCCTAGAACATATATTTGTTTTGCTTTAAAATATGTTTTTTGTTTACTTTTATGTTCCAAGTCTACTAGCATAGTTACTTCAGTACCTTACAACTAGGCATACATGAAATATTATTCGAGGGAGAAGGTTTAAGGTCTTACGAGTTAAGATAGCTGATATGTGTATACTCGTAGTCCATAGATGGAAGTAATATTTGCAAAAATAGGATTTGAATGTGATTTCTGTGAGCATCAGCTCCAAGGCTTCTTAATCCTTATGTTATGTGTAGGAAATAAATATGATCTGTTCATAATGTGTGCTCATTTTCAAAATAAAATAAAATTGAATGCCATGACATCCGAGTTTTAACTGTTCGTGACTTAGATAATTATGGTTAACACGCAACTTGAATAATAAATACTTTTCTGATGATAATTGCATTTGAACATTCGTCAAAGTGTTATACTCATCTTTTCTATGTTTACCTATCAAATGCAAGATTATGTAATATGGACTATTTGGTTATGTTGCAGTTGCAGTTGAGGAGCTGCTACTGTAAGCTCTGAGCTGAGTATATAAGGCTATACAAGGGGAAAGATGGATTATGTTTATGGACCAGGAAGGAATCATCTGTTTGTTCCGGGACCTGTTAATATCCCGGAACCTGTTATCCGAGCCATGAATCGAAACAATGAAGATTATCGCTCTCCTGCTATTCCTGCACTTACCAAAACTCTACTTGAAGATGTCAAAAAGATCTTCAAGAGTACCACTGGAACCCCTTTCATCATCCCCACAACTGGTAAAACTCTAACTAAGAAGCATTACTCGTAGCTTACACTTGCGAAAATACTGTTTTGCAGCAAGTTGCAATAAGAAGTGAGGAGTTTTTAAGATTTTGGGGTATGTTTTGCTCGCACATTTTAAATCTCAACCCGAAACCTTAATATTCATCATGTCGGGTTATAACTTGCCGTAGGACAGTCAAAACTTATTGTATGATAGGAATGACTTGATGTCCATTACTGTTTGTACATTTGATGCTTGCACGGTGAAATCGATGGAAAATTGAAAGGTTGAGTTGACTACAATTGATCCTGGGATTTGAGACATTCTGGTTGAATTACTCGTCTGGTTACTAAACTGAAAAACAACCCACATCTCCGTTCATTAAACTGGGCTTAGTTAAATCTCCGGGAACTAAAGTGAAATTGTCTCAATACTCAGGCCACTAAAATGAAATGGATTAATCAAATAATTGTTGACATGGCATTCTCCAGGTACTGGTGCATGGGAAAGTGCCTTGACTAACACTTTATCACCTGGAGATCGAATCATCTCCTTTCTGATTGGGCAATTCAGTTTGCTGTGGATTGATCAGCAGCAACGCTTAGGCTTCAATGTCGATGTTGTAGAGAGTGATTGGGGACAAGGTGCTAACCTCGAAGTGATGGCCTCAAAACTGGCAGCTGATACTGCACATTCTATCAAGGCTATCTGCATTGTTCACAATGAGACTGCAACTGGTGTAACTAACAATTTAGCCACTGTTCGCAGGATTTTAGGTAATTTCTCTTTCTCATTAGGAGTTACTATGATGGCATTGCAACTGTATTGCATGATCTATTCACCTATCATTATCAATTTTCAAATAGTATGTTCCTACTGCTATGAATCTATGATACATTAAAGTATAAAACCTGTTCGGAATTTGGTTTATTTGATTTGTTTAGGACTTGGGGAAGTGGGATATGGCATGCACTTTCAGACCTAAAAACAACGGGACTCAATTACATGGCCAAACCCACCTGGCCCTGACCAGACAAGAATACCCTGAAGTAGATCTAAACTTGTATTGGTCCAACCCAAAATGAAATCACATCCAAAAGCTACCTAATTGAGCGATTGATCCAAAAGACCGCCGCACTGCCAAATAGAACTTAACCCGACATAATCTATAAGTGAACTAGAAAATTATTTTGAGTACTACATTCTGATATCTCCTGTGGAACTTGAAATTAAGAATTATGCTTACTACAGCAAAGTGATCTTTCTCCGAGGATCACTGGGATACATTCTGATTTCTGATATAGAAATGAGAAAGTTGATTGATCTACAATGTTTCTGATGGATCTGTTTTCGTCTCAGATCACTACAACCACCCGGCACTCCTCCTAGTCGATGGAGTTTCATCAATCTGTGCCCTAGATTTCAGGATGGACGAGTGGGGAGTGGATGTTGCATTGACAGGGTCTCAGAAAGCTCTCTCCCTTCCAACTGGGATGGGCATTATTTGTGCAAGCGCTAAGGCGCTTGAGGCAACCAAGACTGCGAAATCCGTCCGAGTTTTCTTTGACTGGAATGATTACTTGAAGTTCTACAAAATGGGAACTTACTGGCCTTACACTCCTTCCATTCAACTACTCTATGGCCTAAGAGCTGCTTTGGATCTTATTTTTGAGGAGGGGCTTGACAACGTCATTGCCCGCCATGGCCGCCTAGCTAAGGCAACCAGGCAAGTCTTTATGTATTATTTTCAAATGTCAACTAGTTTTATTGGTAAAGTTATTTTTCGGTGGTAACTCATGTCAACTAGGTTCAGATTCTTGAACGTGGTTTTCAGCCAAAACCACAAAAAACTGACCACTTCTCAATGTAAGATTGTGAGACGGTCTTACTCAAAACTTGCTTCATGATCTTGGTACACAGACTTGCAGTAGAGGCTTGGGGATTGAAGAACTGTGCGCAAAAGGAAGAATGGTTCAGTGATACAGTGACAGCAGTCGTCGTACCACCATACATAGAGAGCTCGGATATAGTTAAGAGGGCCTGGAAGAGATACAATTTGAGCTTAGGTCTCGGTCTCAACAAAGTGGCCGGCAAGGTTTTCAGAATCGGACACCTTGGTAACTTGAACGAGGTACATACGAGACAAGACTTATATGCTTATGCCCTATAACATAAGATTATACCCGACTCAAGTATTCTTATTGGCCCAAAAAACGAATAAATTCAATTTGACCAGTATTGAGAACCAAATAAAACCAGATAGAATGGCCCTAAAACCGAATAAAATTGATCCGTAGCTGACCAATTTTTACTAACACAATATTGGCTTACACAAATGACGAGTCATTATAAACACGACCTAAAATGATCTGCAAGTCTGCAACTCGATTGAATGACCTAACCATCCAATCAGCACACGAAATTATGTGATAACCGATCTCATACCCGACTACTTACGTATATACTATAACTGCGGAAAAAAAATTGATGATTTAAGATTGCATGCACTAACAGAGTTTTGAGTAACATAGCATAAGACTGTCCCATTATCTGACAATCATGAATTGATGTGGTTAACTGTAGTTGCAATTGCTGGGTTGTTTGGCTGGTGTGGAAATGATACTCAAGGACGTCGGATACTCAGTTCAGCTGGGAAGCGGAGTCGCAGCAGCCAGTGCATACCTTCAAAAGTCCATGCCAATGATCCCTTCTAGGATTTGATGCTATGCTTTCCGTTCATTGTAATTAGCTTCATTTTCACAAACTTCTTGTAAAAATAAAAACTATGTAATATTTTGTCATTTGCTACCTACATTGTTTCAAGGCCTTGCTGTATTTCTATGGCCATTACGAACCACTACGCTACGTGACAGTACTACTGCGATTAAATTGTAGCTTTGTTTGCTCTTGAAGCCTTTCAATTGTTAATTATCATGGCAGTAATAATAAAGCCTTCGTCTAAAAGCAGTAGCGACAACTTGTTACTTGTATAGAGAAACATGTAAAGATATTGTAAAGATATTGCAACGATATTGCGTAAACATTTATATCAATTTTAATGTTCTTAATTTAGAGATGGATTAACTTTATTCGATTTTTGTATTTCATCTTCTACTACTTTTGATTGTTGGAGACTCTCCATCAACAGAAAAGCTATAGGAGGAAACTCGAGGAGAAATCATATACAGTAAACTTTATTCGATTTGTGTATTTCATCTTTAATGTATGCATAGGTAAAAAAAAACGTCATTTCTTAACTGACACAGTCTAAGTCTGGCCGAAGCTTCTCTAATGGAATCGAGAACTGATTAGCCTAAATCATGATAAATTTACTTTGTTGCAGACACACTAAACCTTATGAATGAATATTAAGTCACTGTTCACTAAAAACCAAGTATCTGAAAGCTGGAAGTTGAACCTGTCTGTCTGCTTGAAGTAGTCGAAACTGAGATTAACAAGACACAAGAGCCATCTTCATAAGAGACCATCATCTGTAAAACAGGCAAAAACACGAATAAACACATGCAGAGTTATAAAATAGTTTGAATTTAAGAGTTATACTGTGGTCGTTTGTTTGCCGTAGGCAGTAGGGCAGTACATTCACATGGAATAACAATATATAGGAAGTTTTTAACTATTCACACTATTTATCAACCAAACATCGACTTTTTGTAATTTAATGGAAAAGTTCAATTCCCAACCACCCAAGCTAAGTTGTTAAGACTTTGTGTAAGAATTTCATACCATCATCATCTTCGGCCTTATTGAACTCATCTGAATCGTCATCATAGTCTTTATTCTGCAAGAGACAGTCGAAACTCAGCAATATGTTTGGAAACCTTAAAAAGAGGTTAACCGAGATTGGGTTTGGGAGAAAAATAACCTGCATGTAATCATTATCAGAATCATCTTCTAACTCATCTTCTTGTTCCACTTCCTCTTCCTCTTCCTCTTCTCCCTCTTTTCTTTTCTTTCCGTCATCATCATCCTAAGAATTTGGGAAAAATCAAAGCATGGTTGTCAATGACAAAAAAGAGAATTCATAGTACATCAATAATAAATGAAAAAAAAAACACGGGAAAGAAATGTTAAACATTGACACAGAAAAAAATAAATCCAATGGCTATTTGCACCATGGTAAAATATTGCTTCACTACAGGTATCAAAATCTGTTGTCACGAGTCACGACATTATATAGGTGACGCGCCATAAATACAACCGATATTCCCTCAATATGAGGCTTCAATAACCTTCAAAAACTTTCTAAAGTGGTTAGAGTTTGTGTTGCGTAGGAAAATTATAGTGACAGACACCTTGAGGATAATTAGGAAAAAAAAAAAAAAAAGCTTACTTTAAATTTGCCCTCAAGCAGTTCGAGAGCATCCAGCTTCTTAAGGTCTGAGATGCAAAATCAGAAGTGAGAAAGGAGTGTAACCAGGCATCAAGATGACTGAGGGACAAGTCTCAAGGTCAATCAATTCCATTGAATCGAGATGAATTGACAAAATTAAGAGACATATATGAAACCAGGCATCTCACACTCAAAGCAACATTACCTACTAACTAGTGTCTCAAGAGCCCCCGCAAATGGAAGGGTAAGGAGGGGTTGGATCAGATGTATCGGAGATTCGGAGCCTTACCCCCTGTGTGTTAGTTATACAGAGAGGCTCATTCCAAAGCCCCATTTGTACCAAGAATTGCATCTAGTCGCAAACTCACGACTACTCATAATTGAAAGAAGTGCAGTGAGTATAGTGAGGCATTTTGCTTTATTCTAATAATCAAGAACCAAGGAATAATGAGTCTTAGACTCTTAGGCTCAATGGAATCAGAGACAACCCTAGTTAAAGTTAACATAAGACCACGTCAAGTGCCTCAAACAAGGACTGCCAAATTCATGTTATGTCCGATTTGCGTATGTAGACATTAGTACAAATACAAATTAAACATTTCAAGGCGTATTTAATACAACGAGGGTATTACATTACACCTACATGAAAAAATGTATAAATTAATAAATAGATTAAATTATTCCATAGCATAATCACTTCATAACTACTCCCTCGATTTTCCATTTTAGCCTCAATTTTCAAATTTCACCACACAATGGCGAATGAGGTTAGCTGAAGAAACGAAGGAAAATGGAGGGAGTACCAGTTACTGGTCAAAATAATGAAAACGAGTAAAATATCATCCAACAGAATTATGTACTGTTCCTATTTAGTACCTCGTACTGGATTCCACACCACTGTCCTCCCAGTCCTGCGTTTAGTGCCTAGCAAGTAAATCTTATGTTAACAACCTTCAAAATGACCATTACTCCCTATGGAATGAGGAGGAACTAGAGAAGTAGAGATCAATTCCTTTCTCATGTCGACTTTACTTTCAACCAAAATTCTCGAAATTTCAGCTAACCTTTAACAAGCTCCAGGGGAAAATATCCAGGTTGGAGTGTCATATAGCCAGAGTTTTCAAGAGATATTTGATCTGTTCTACCTCTCTTTTTCGTGTCAGAATACCTCTCAATATCAACAGTTTCTTCTTCTGAGATGACAGCGCATGAAACTCAAGGATAATCAGTTTTTAAGCGTAAAATCGTAATACAGAACACATAATGTGTACAAAGGTAGTATCATCAGTTATCAGAAATAAAACAGTAAAATTTCTAGTGCATCAACGGCTCCTCGCTATAATAAGTTACACAGCATTTTCCCTATGTTTCAAGTGTTTCAACCAAGAGAAACAGTTTCCTAATGACCCGTAACGAAAGTTGCTTCACAAGCTCTTTACAAAGTCACACCATTTACGTCATGCCCAATTTCCAACCAGGGCATTAGCTCACTTAAAAACACTAACATTTCAGCAACAACTGCTTTGAAAGTCCCAACTTTTGAGCCATTTATGAACCTCTTTTTCCACAACTTTTCAATCAAACAGTAGATGGTCTCACAGTCTAAAACCGTCTCTCAGTCTAAGACCGTCTTGTTCCATAATTTCTGATCAAACAATAGACGGTCTAACAGTCTGAAACCGCCTCACAGTCTAAAACCGTCTTGTTCCATGATTTCTGATTAAACAGTAGACGGCCTCACGGTCTAAAACCGTCTCACAGTTTAAGACCGTCTTGTTCCATAATTTCTGATCAAAGAAATCATCTTTATTAAACCAGCCAGCATTCAACTTTAACAATACCCACAATTAGTCTTCAATTCTCAAAATTCAATTCAAAAACACTCAACAAAATTGAAACTTTTAACATTAAAACTTCACCCCCATTGAAATTTCTCGCCCCTTAACATCAAATTCTGATTCCGCCACGAATTTGTGAAAGCTTGAAACTTTAAATTAACCCAAATCATAATCTCATTGAAAATGTAACTACCCACAATTACAAATACCATTTAACTTTAAACCAGTTTATCAAATTACTGAAACTAAACACGTTCAATTCAGAATTTGATCATTTTTACAATGGATTTTTAATGGGGTTTTCAGTAAATAAGTTAAATTATTAAAGAAAAATCGTACCTTTTTTTTTTACAGAGGTTGTTCCTGGTAATTCGTCCGAGGGAGGGAAATAATTTACAGAGTAAACTAATTTAGTGAAATTTATTAGGGGTGAACAAGTTTAAGTCTGGATCGAGAAAATGGACATAACGGATTATTTATTTATTTTATGTTGTTTTGGTAACGAAGGAAACCCGCATATGATCCATATTGGATTATTTCGTCTCAACTGAAGTAGAAAATTTTTTATTTAGGTTTATTTTTCGGTTATCATTCTTTCTAAATTTTGTTTTTCGGTTTTGGTTCGGATAAGTCTAAGGTTGAATTAAGTTTGGACCAAATTTTCTTTATCAACACTAATCATTAAAATATTATAAAGCGGATAAGACCGCCCAACATCGCCATGAGTCATGACCCATTTTAGCACGACATGGGGTTGGCTCGACCTAGCACGGTACGCCATGAGTTGTGCGGTAGTGCCTGAGCTTATATAAGAATAGTGGTCTCCTTTAAGACGGGTCATTTTGGTCTTTTAAAAAAAGGACGGGATTTTGAGACTTTTTTAGTGTTAAATGTGATCATTTTTGGAAAAACAAGTTAGCATAAGCCGTAAATTTTACTGGATCATTGTGGTTATATATGACTACAAAATAGTTAAAAATCCCGTCTTTTAAAAAGACGAAAATTATACGGTGGGATTAAGTAAATTATTGCACGGGATTTAGCAATTACGTATAATGAAACCAAATAATTGGCATTGACTAGTGCGCACAAACAAACTTCCAAGTACCCGCCTTTTTAGTTCAATCCGTAGCACTTGGCAACTTCCAAGTCACTTTCTGAGCTCGTAAACACGAGTTATGGCCTCTTAAACTTTTCCGGAACAAAAAATTGGGTATTTCGAGCAAAATACCAAACCCTGGGGCACGCGTGCATTATCCGATTAATGCATTACAAAAAAGTGCTCGTATTCCAACAAAAACTCCCCAAAAAATGATCAAAAAGACTTTCAAAATCAACCAAATTAACCCAACATTTTTAACAAATATACATAGAAATTATAGAGCAAAATCAAATCAATTGATCAAATGTACACAATTTCTTGTTTAAGACGGAGATATCGGGTTTTATAGGGGATTTGATAATGTGGGTATCCAAAGAAAATTTGATTGGACTTACATTGGCATTTACATCAAAAAGAAAGGTTTATGGAAAGCTGCTTCTGCTTCTGGTGTAATGGTTGTTTGGCTGGTGTGGAAATGATACTCAAGGACGTCGAATACCCCGTAAATCTAGGAAGCGGAGTCGCAGCAGCCAGTGCATACCTTCCAATACTCCATGCCAATGATCCCTTCTAGGATTTGCCAGTGCAGCAGCCAATGCTTTCCTTTCATTGTAATTATAGCTTCATTTTCACAAACTTCTTGTAAAAACTATGTAATATTTTCTCATTTGCTGCATACATTTGTTTCGAGGCCTTGCTGTATTTCTATGGTCTCACGAAGTTACTTCTACTTCGATTAACAAAGTAGCTTGTTTGATCTTGAACCCCTTTCGATTGTTTTTAGTCCACATTAACAACGGTAGCATTACAGATTTACAGTAATAATAAAGCCTTTCGATTAACAACGGTAGCATTACAGATTTACAGTCATTTGCTGCAAACAGTAGCATTACAGTCATTTGCACTTGCTAAATCACAAAATCGTGCTCAGTCGTGATAGATGATAAAGTTTTTGTATGAGACGATCTCACAAACACAATCACCACAAATACTTATATGGTCCAAGTCTGACCGATGTAACTTTCAATTTTTGCCATCGTCAATGTATGCAGACGTAAAGGAAAACTGACATTTCTTAATTGACACATCCAAGTCTGACCGATGTTTCTCTATGGAAATGAGAACTGATTAGCCTAAATCATGCTAAGTTTACTTTGTCGTCGACACTAAACCATATGAATAACAATTTACTAATAATCAAGCCACTGTTCACTAAAAACCAAGTATCTGAAAGCCGGAAGTTGAAACCTGTCTGTTTGCTTGCTCACTTGCTGTAGTCTAAACTGAAATGAACAAGAGCCAGCCTCACAAGAGAAAGTCATCTGTAGAACACGAAAAAACAAAAATTAACACATGAAGAGTTATAAAGTAGTTGCGGTCGTTTGCTTGACGTAGGC
>JAOWBH010000047.1:950935-969915 GCA_028566215.1 Silene coronaria
AGGCAGTACAGTCACATGGAATAGCAATACATAGGAAGTTTTAACTATTCAAACTAATTATCAACCAAACGTCAACTTTTTGTAATTTACGGAAAATTTGACTTCCCAAACAAGCAAGTCGTTAAGACTCAAAATGCAAGAATTTCATACCATCGTCATCTTCGGCCGGGTTAAAGTCATCTTCATCGTCATCACAATCTATGGGCTGCAATAGAGACACCGTCGAAACTCACCAATATGTTCGGAAACCTTAAAAAGAGGTTAATCAAGATGGGTTTGAGAGATAAATAACCTTGTTGTAATCATCGTCAGAATCATCTACTAAGTCTTCTAGAGTTAACTCTTCCTCTTCCTCTTCCTCTTCCTCTTCTCCCTCGTTTCTTTTCTTGACGTCTTCATCCTAAGAATTTGGGAATAATCAAGGCATGATTGTCAATAATAAAAAGAGAATTCATGGTACATTACTACATTAATAACAAATGATTTCCACTGTAGAGTTTGTGTTGCGTAGGAAAATTATAGCGGCAGACACCTTGACTGTAATTAGAAAAAAGCTTACTTTAAATTTGCCCTCCAGCAATTCCAGACTATCCAGCTTCTTAAGGTCTGAGATGGAAAATCAGAAGTTAGAAAGGAGTGCACCAGTCACCACTGATCAAGATGACTGATGACAAGTCTCACGATCAATCCAAATCCATCCTAACACATTTGGCTTTACGCAGTCTTCAAGACAACACTTTGACGTAACTTATTCATATGTGTGTATACATATTAATCATTTTTGTTGTAAATTTATTTTATAATAAATATAAATATTCTAGTTTCATATTCCAAATTTTCATATTTTTTAGCATATTCATGGTCAAAGTTTTACAACTTCAACTCTAAAATGTCAAATGGGAAGGTCTTTGTGAAACGGAGAGTATATGAAAGTATGAAACCACGCCCTTCACACAACCAGAACAGCATTACCTAGTAACTAGTGTCTCAAGGGCCCCTGTGTGTTAGTTATACAGAGACGCTAATTCCAAAGCTCCATATGTACCGAGAATCACATCTAGTGACGACTATTCATAAATGAAAGGTGTGTAGTGAGTATAGTTTGGAATTTTGCTTTATTTTAGAGTCTTAGGCTCAATGGAATTAGAGACAACCCTAGTTAAAGTTTAACATAAGACCACGTCAAGAGCGCCAAAAAGGGGTTGCCGAATATGTAGACACTAGTACAAATACAAATTAAACATTTCAAGGTGCATTTAATACAATGAGGGTATTACATTATACCTACACAAAAAAAATGTAAATGTAGATTAAAATATTCCATAACATAATCACTTCATAGCTACTCCCTCCATTTTTTTCCATTTAGCCCCACTTTTCAAACTTCCCCACACAAAAAAAATGGCGAATGGGGTTAAATGCAAAAACGAAGAAAATAGAGGGAGTATGAAACGGGTAAAACATCATTCAAAAAATTTATGCACTATCCCTATTTTAGTACCTCGTTCTGGATTCCACACCACTTTCCTCCCAGTCCTGCGTTTTGTGCCTAGCAAGTAAATCTTATGTTAATAACCTTCAAAATGACCAATACTCATATGGAATGAGGAGGAACTAGAGATCAATTCCTTTCTCATGTCGACTTTACTTTCAACCAAAATTCTCGAAATTTCAGCTAACCTTTAACAAGCTCCAGGGGAAAATATCCAGGTAGGAGTGTCATATAGCCAGAGTTTTCAAGAGATATTTGGTCTGTTCTACCTCTTTTTTTCATGTCAGAATACCTCTCAATATCAACAGTTTCTTCTTCTGCAATGACGACACATAAAACTCAAGAATAATCAGTTTTTAAGCGTAAAAATCGTAATACATTACAGATAATGGGATACAGAGGTAGTATCATCAGTTATCAGAAATAAAACCGACTGTCTAAACGATAGTAAAGTCCATAATATATCTAGGTAGTGCTCACATCATAGAAGTTGAGCACACGACGGAATACAACATTTTGAAGATTGGATTACACCCTACTGCCCACTGTATAAAGCTTCAATTAATCCTATCAATATCAGATTCTGTCTAACTTCCAATATAAAGCACATATATGGACACGATCAAAGAGACTCAAAAGGAGAGCACATGGAAGAAATCATGCTCTAAGGCGGATGGCTTACCATAAGAAAATGACTCCTCCAGAAAGTATGGTAGATTTTTTAATGCCACCTGTAATTTATTCCTTATCCTCACCAATTCTCTGTTCTTCGTAACCGTATCCTTGTCAAATGCAGGTAAATCAATGTCCTGTATCTCAGAAACAACGTACATTAATAACGAATACCAAACGCTACGGCAGGATAACGAATATCAATGTCCTGTATCTCAGAAAAAACAGTAAGAAATAGGCGTTCTTCTTCTATGCTGTATTACTTTGCACTTAAATCTGGCTATGTTTCGCATGACTCACACTCTACATTCGGACATGACATTTAGTACACTCAATTCAGGCAAACTAAATATGAAACTTTTTCACAAAATAGCCGTGTCAACCTCCAAGTCTCCAACCCCATTTTGCATCTTGTAGCAGAGTCAAGGAAACATAACTTCTGGGCTTACGGCTTACTCCATTCCAAAAGGAAAAGAATTCAAAATGTTTATAAAGTCAATAAAAGTAAGCGGTAAATTACAAAAACAGGTTCAGTTAGATCAATAACAAGCCAAGACGAACACATAAATTGCTACCACCGATAACAGGTTATGTAAGATCAAAATTTTATTCCAATTAAAAAGAACTTTGGGTTTTGACTGAGGTTTTCAACCTAAACCGATCTAGTCCAACCTGTCACCAGCTTTAGCCTAACAATTAACCAGTTGGATATTAAACAAGAGTTCCTCGCTGGTATAGCTTACTCACAGGAAAAGAGTCAAAAGGTTCCTGCTTTGCAAATCGGAAGCCTCCTCCACCAAATCGTCCCCCTCTTCCACGTCCTCTGCCTCTAGAACCCATCTGGCAACATCAAAATCCACGATAACATCAGACAATGGCCCATTGTGAGCCAGGTATACAAAAAATTAAAGCAAAACGAGTTACAAAAAAAGGAGTGAATCAAAATCAGAGATGAAGTAAACCATTTATGTCACGCCGAATTTCCAACCAGGGCATTAGCTCACTTAAAAACACTAACATTCAGCAACAACTGCTATTAAGTTCCAACTTTTGAGCCATTTAAGAACCTTATCAACTAACCAATCAAACAGTAGACAGTCTCACATTTAAGACCGTTTCACAGTCTAAGACCGTCTTGTTCCATAATTTTTTATCAAACAGTAGATGGTCTCACAGTCTAAAACCATCTCACAGTCTAGGACCGTCTTGTTCCATAATTTCTGCTCAAACATTAGACGGTCTCACAGTCTAAAACCGTCTCATAGTCTATGACCGTTTCGTTCCATAATTTCTGAACAAACAGTAGACGGTCTCACAGTCTGAAACCGTCTCACAGTCTAAGACCGTCTTATTCATTTCTAATCAAAGAAATCATCTTTATCAACCAAACACCATTTAACTTTAACAATACCCACAATTAGTTTTCAATTCCCAAAACCCGTTTTACACACACTCAAAAAAATTGAAACTTTTAACTGCAAATTTCAATTCTTTTGCCCTAATTTACTCTATTACATTAAAAGTTCGCCCCCACTAAAATTTCTCGCCCCTTAACATCAAATTCTAACTTCGCCACGAATTTGTGAAAGCTTGAAACTTTATATTAACCCAAATCATAATCTCATTGAAAGTATAACTACCCACAACTAACAATAACATTAACTTTAAACCAGTTTATCAAATTACTGAAATTGAACACGTTAAATTCAGAATTTGATCATTTTTACTATGAATTTTTAATGGGTTTTTCACTAAATAAGTTAAATTATTAAAGAAAAATCGTACCTTTTTGTTCCTGGTAATTCTTCAGAGGGAGGGAAATAATTTACAGAGTAAACTAATTTAGGGAAATATATAAACCCTACTATCTCTTGATTAATCCCAAAATTTATTAGGGTGAGCAAGTTTAAGTCTGGACCGGAAAAGTTATCGTATCGGACGTATCGGACTTTTGAGTCGGGACCAAATTTATTTAGCTTTGTTTTACTAGGGAAAAGTTCAGTTTTTAGATTTTCGGTGGGTTAGTTAAAAAAAGGTTGATTTAGGCTTTGATTGATTTTTTTTTTTTTGAACACTAATCATTAAAATGTTATAAAGGAGATAAGACTGGCTAGCATTGTCATGAGCCATTTTAGCACGACATTGGATTGGCCTAACCTAGCACAGTATCACAGGTCTGAGTCGTGCTTGAGCTATAGTTTGAGAAATAAGACCTTGCCTCGCCCAAGCATGACACGACACGGACCACTTGAGCATGACACGTTTAGTATGTCCAAAATATTAAAAGGAGAAGGAACTGCTTGGACAATTGGACTCCCAAACACGACACGACACGCTATGACGAGGCACAAAGCTCGCCTTTGCGTGTCTGAGTGCTGCCCATTTCCTCCTCCAAACATGATGAAGTGACACGCCGTGCACAACCCACCCACATCTCTAATTAAAAGTCATATATATAGCTTTCAAACTACTTTTATGAGGTACAAAATAAATTAAAATAAATCGTTTAAGAGTTTTTTTTTTTGGTACATATAAATCGTTTAAGAGTTAAGACGATCTTATATAAGAATTCGTGTCGAGAGTAATTGACTAGTGCGCACAAACAAACTTCCAAGTACCCGCCTTTTATTTTGTTTATAGTCAACAACCCAACAACATGACAATACCAACTTGGATTATTATTTATTAATAAGAAATTAAGAATTAATCATTACAAAAAGTGTTCTTGTAATCTTGTCTTCAAACAAAAATTCCCAAAAAATTGATCAAAAGACTTTCAAAATCAACCAAATTAACCCAACATTTTTGACAATATAGAACAAAATCAAATCAATTGATCAAATATACGCAAATTATTGTTTAAGACGGAGATATCGGGTTTTATAGGGGATTTTATGATGTGGGTATCCAAAGAAAATTTGATTGGACTTACATTGGCATTTACATCAAGTGGGTTCATTGGAGCTAGCTTCATTATCAAAAAGAAAGGTTTATGGAAAGCTGCTGCTTCTGGGGTTAGAGCTGGTATATAATTGTATAAATATATAAATAATTAATTCCCTAATTTTATTTTATTTTGAAAGATTATACATTTTTGTTATGTTTTTCATGATTTTTAATTTATTATATTTATGAGATTAAGAATTTTGGGTAATTGATATTTTTTGTTTTGGTGGTAATAGGACTTGGAGGGCATTCATATCTTTTTGAGCCATTATGGTGGATTGGCTTGATTATGAGTAAGTCTTTGATTTGGTTTTGCTTCATTGAATTTGAGTTATTTGATGGTTAGTAGCGGAACCAGGATTTGTAGTTAGGGGCGAAAGAATAAAGACCGAAATTTTCAAGTAAATTTGAATTGCATGATGGTTAGTGGCGGAACTAGGATTTGTACTGGGGTGAAAAGAAAAAGTTAAACTAAGAAAAAACCCAATGTGGGACTTGGGTTGCTAGCCAAACAATCCTCCCTTATGTCAAGGACCACTTCAATCACGAGGTCACACCGAGGGCTCTCATCCACATTGGCAAATGCAGTCCACTACCTTGGGTTCCACCACACACTGGACCAGCCGAACCATCGGCTCTAATACCGCTTGTTAGAAGACCACCTCAACCAAAACCTTGAGGTGATAGTTGAGGCTCAATTAGTGATTTTATACTCAACAGTTTTTCATTGCTAGCCCCCTTAGTTTCGCCAATGATGATTGTAGAATGTATTGGAGGGTTTGTGTATGTTCTAAATGTTGCTCAATCTTCATGGATCATGGTAATAATTGGGTGACTCGGATTCGAGTAATGTTTTAATGTTTAGCACTTTAGCCAATATGTATTTGTCTTCATTGTGTTTGTTGAGAAGATTTTGTTGTGTGTGATTATAGTGATTATTGGTGAGATTGCGAACTTTGTGGCATATGCATTTGCTCCAGCTGTTCTTGTTACTCCTTTAGGAGCTATGAGCATTATTGTCAGGTACTTTTCTCTTGTTACGAACGTGTTTTCAGCTTGAGTTTATCAGTTTCATTTGGTTCCGAGAGGTGGTGGTGGTGGTGTAATGTCTATGATTGGTGTGGTGCAGTGCAGTATTGGCTCACTGCGTGTTGAATGAGAAGCTAAACAAGTTAGGGATCATGGGATGTTTAATGTGCATAGTTGGCTCAGTGATTATAGTCATCCATGCACCGCAAGAGCATTCAATCTCGTCTGTCCAGGAAATATGGAACATGGCTACCCAAATGGGTAAACTTTCGGAATTTGTTAACTTCGCAATTTGTGATTGTTTTCTTTATATAAGCGTCTAACCTTTAGTACTGTTTTTATGTTTGATTTCAGCATTTCTTATGTACGTTGGCTCCGTCCTTGTTTTGGTTTTCATTCTGCTACTTTACTTTGCACCATTGTGTGGCCACTCAAATGTGTTGATATTCACGGGAATTTGTTCCTTGATGGGTTCTCTCTCGGTAAAGACCTTTATCCTGTATCCTCTCGGTCGAACTTCATAGGCATCTGGTTTCTGTCGAAGCTTGAATTTTGAGTTATGCAAAGCACCGACATTGTTAACTACTTTACTTTTCAAGATGTAAACGGAACCAGAAAGACAGTTTTGATACCGATGGTTTTGAGCCAAGGGTCATACTCATGAGTATTATCACTCATCGAGTTTAGTTAAGATAATTGACATCTGCAAAGCACCGACATTGTTAGTTCATTGAAAACCACAGCCATACGCAGTTAACCAAATACTCCGTACTTTTTAACTTCATAAATGATAGTGGCTGATCAGACAGCTAATGTAATGCTTGTGTTTGATATCAAAACCAGTAACATACTAATCCATATTCAGTAGCCGCTTTCTGTTGAACTTACATATACTCGTGATCACAAGCTAAAGCTGCTTCTCCTTGATGCAAGTGCAGGTTATGAGTGTCAAGGCTCTTGGAATTTCGTTGAAATTGACATTGGAAGGAAATAACCAGCTACTGTACCCGGAAACATGGTTCTTTGCATTGGTTCTCCTGACATGTGTACTAACTCAAATGAACTATCTGAACAAGGTTGGTTTGTGAGACAAATTTTTAGGTTTTCATGAGCTAGTCTTCTATATCTCTGTCAAAAATAAAATACTATATTTTTGTTCACGAATTTCATAGCACTTTCACATCAGTTCATCCCATCAGCTATCATGAAGAATGTTCTAACATCACCTGATAATGTCGAGAACAAAACAAAATTATGAAGAATGTTCTCGATGCTTTATATTTATGTTCTGCTATCATGGCAATGTTTCTCTTACACGTATATGCATTTGTGTGGACTGTGGAGCAAATTCTCTGTACTCGTCGTATATGCTGATAATTTCTCACACTGTTATATCTTACAGCAGATATTTTTGTGCAATATTTCAGGCTTTGGATACTTTCAACACTGTGGTTGTGTCTCCAATATATTACGTCATGTTCACGACTCTCACAATTCTTGCCAGTGTGATCATGTTCAAGGTACTACGAACTCGTCTATCTGCAAGATTTATTTATCCACTACTTTGTATAATTTACGAAGTCTAGTGAGATCTTCTCTCTTGGTGCCTTTTTCCGTCGTGACAGGATGTCTCAATTCGGAAAATGTGACTCATTCGCTCATTGCGTAAACTTAAAAATGATCATCAAGTATTGGAATATTTTACTAACACGATGGAGAGTATGTCAGGATTGGGATGGTCAAGATGCAGGAGCCATTGTATCTGAAATATGTGGCTTTATTGTCGTAGTCTCAGGAACGACCTTGTTGCAGATGACCAAAGATATTATGTAGAAGTTGCCATCATTCAAAGGTGTGCTCCTTTTCAATTTCACTCCTATTCAATTTATCGTTTGTGCAGACTGTCACGCCTTCTTGCATTTTAAGTTTTAGTCACATTATACGACGCAATTTTAAAGGAACAGTCTGTATGTTCTTTTATAACATAGGGTGTACGTCTGATCCACCGTTACTTTGCCCTAGGCGGGACTATGGGGGTTATTGCGATGTTAGGGTAATATTGTTTATTGAATATGGGAATTGAACATTACCTTGTGACAGGTGGAGCCTATGCACCCATGTCGCCCAGGACGCCCACCCTTACAGCTGGTCTCTGTTCCGTAAACGGGGATTTTTCTAGGTCACCATGGGATGACAGTGAAAACCCGGCAGAATTGCTGTTAAAAACACAAGAATCCTTCAAGTAAAAATTGCCGCTTTCACCAATCTGACTTACTGATACTTGCGAAGATGCCTGAATTCAATACTGAGTTTTGCCATTGTCAGACTGCAAATTGCAGCTCCCATCACTGGTCGAGCTTGTTCTGATTATTATTGGAAGACCGTTGGCCAACGGGACAGCGTGTCATTCGTCTATAACTTGTGAAGCTGTAACAACATACTTTGTACAGATCTGAGTTGTTTAAATTATAAGTGTCGTGTGATGATTACGGAGTATATTGCAAGGAAAGCTTAAAGGCTGTTCATGAAAAAATCAGTTCTTCTGGTAAACGGCCAGTTTATGCCAGAGCTTCCTGCTCATTATTTTCCGTCGAGGTCCGTCTCTCTCTTGTAAAAATGATGTTCAATAGTGGAAGCCAGCATTCTTTGATGAATCCTGCGTTTGTTATTCGATGTTTGTAAAACTGTTCTTGTATACATGGAGCGACTGCATGTAGAGTTGTAGACTGTAGACCGTATAACTCAGTATCATGTGTGAGTCGAGTTATTTAGGCAACTCCGGTCGAATCCAATTTAAAGACGGGGTGATCAAGTCAATATTAGGTCTAGTAAAGTTGGATCAAATATAGATCAAGAAGAACCAATTCAAGCTTCGGGTCTAATTCAAATTCGGATCCCTGCTCACACTTTCATATGCGTCTTTGCGTTTGACTGAACGTGAACGCGCCAGTTACTGTGCCGTAAAAATACAAAATCGGAAGTCCTCGAAAAGATACCCAATCTGAGAGGCATAACAATAGGCGGAAAATACAGTACAGAAGGATAAAAACCTAAAAAATTACTCGTACTTTAATTTAATGATTTACATGGCGCCGATTTTCAGCAATAGCCAGCCATCTAAAATAAATATACATTTCTAACTCTCGCAACTTACAATTAGCAAAAAAAAAAAAAAAACAGCTGCTATCGAATTACAAGAACTGAATCGGACAGAACCCGAAGGAGTGAGACGAGTGGGAAGAGAAGAACAAGGAATTAGATGTCAACAATTTGAAATTCATTCATTTCGCCTTTACAATATGAATGAATGAAAGAAAGCGATATGCAAACACTTCAACACCTTCATTATAGAACCGAGCAAAACTGTGGGGAACACGGGATTATATATTCCATTAGCTGTGAACTGAAGAACTAAAATTAGTGAGCGTGTGCTGTTTAAAATCATCAATGAGGTAAGTCTTCACTATCGACGCCAACACTTGACTTGTCAGTTGTCCGAACATTGTAATGCTCATATACTCTTACTCGGTTTTCTGCCCACCACTTTTCCGCTTGTTTTTCACTAAATCTTTTCCGACTGCATAAGTATTAAAATTAAATGAGTGAATTAATAGGTTATGCTAATTTACTCCGACACGGTGACACTTCACATTACCTGCACCTGTGCACATTTCATTTTAAATTTTAACCAAAAGCTAAAATAGCACAGCCCGAGATTTGGAAACATACTCGTGTTAGATACTTCTAGCCATGTCCGAGTAACATCATGATAGAAGATAGTCTTCTCATTTCAGATTGATTATCGAAATAAAGTGAGTAAAAACAGTAGAGATCAGAAAAGAAAAACACTCACCTAAAACGAACACGCTTCAGATCTTTGATACCTCCAGGCAGGGAGACAAATGTAATATATACACCCGGCTCATCCTGCTCAACCCATTCATTATCTGGACGAGGTTCACCTTCTTTAGTTCTGTTCCCATTTCTTGGTGCTTCTGCATTACCTAATTTGCTCTGAAAAGAGGTACGGTCAATTGGGCTAGCAGACCCATTAGACAGCACGAGTCCGTTCAACCCAGTTGAATCTTTCAGGAGGCTTGGTATATGATCATTAAACTGGTCAAGTGAGGCATGTGAATTATCAATCGAAGTGGGAGTGGATGAGAAAGACAGAAATGGAGGAGATCTGTTGCTTTGTGAATCTGCGACAGGGATCTTTTCGGCCATTTCTTTCAACTGTTTCAAGAATAGAATATATATCAGGCAATTATACAGTAGAATTTCGCATATAGCACCATATATTGATACTAGTTTAAACTTTAAAAGTTCGCTAATCTAATTTTAGCATCAGAAATCAAAATCAATCTAGTAACACATGTGCACGACACTATAGGGGGGAAAAAGACTCGTTTATCAATATGATACCTGAGCAGTCAGCGACTTGATCACTTCTTTAGCTGCTTTGCATTTTGCAGTCTCTTCAGCAGCTATTGCTATTGCCTCTTTCAGCTGTTTAGTTGTTCTTTCCAGTTCAACTTCTTGGCGCTGGGTTTTGCGAGTAAGGGTCTCCACCTATTACAAATTACAACAGGTACAGATGAAATAATTAGATGAGGCTGGGAGCAGCATAACCCATAAATTAGTACTCCAAATGGTGCATCATTCTCAGAAAAACACAAATCAAATTGAGACTAAGTAGCTACAATAAATTATTCAACGAACAAAATGGATAAACGCAGGCATAGTCTTTCTCGACGTTCATGGAACCTACAAGAGAGTCATCAATTATTAAGACCACATATACCATACCCATATGCATATATCTTCCCCATTTCTCTTTACCCAACTCAATCCGTATCCCGACTAGTGGAACTGAATGAGGTCTTGAATTCTTGGGTTTATTTTTAGCCAGCTTTGCCATGAGCAATGTGGTTGTTCAAGCTGAGCCATGTAGTACATCTGGTGACACTTGGGACTCAAAAATGATTTACTTATAGGTAAGCGGTAGCATGAGAACTACAAGGCAGGATTCTGCTCTCAAAAATAGGCGTCTCTTCCACAGTTTATAGCGTAAAATGGCTTCCAGAATTTTGATTAGCACATCGTAGCAGAGAAGCAAGGCATCCCATCAATTGTAATCACAATATGAGAAGAAAGAGTCTGGATCACTGTATCTAATGCAGGAATAAAGAAACCAATCAAGCCTGGGGACAAATTAATTTCTTTTTTACTCCGTATAGAATTATGCACATTTGTTCCATAGACATCATCACTGCCCAGAGCCTTTAAAGCAGGTTCTTTCAACATAACCCTTGTCCCAAAAATAGGGTGTCCCATCGACTAAGTGAAAAAAGGAGTGAAACGAGTTTTATGAGCTAGAAGTGCTCATATGTTTAACAGTTTACCTAGTAAAATAGAAATTTCAAGGCCATAATATTTCAGGAGAGACTCAAGGGATTAATCAGAATCACTCAATAAGTTGGCATTACTAAATAGTGTTTGGCAGTCAGGTAAGTAAAAGATAAATCAAACGAGATTATGAGATTATATATCAACCAAACGGTGCTAGTACCAGTGTAGAAGATACCTGAGCTCTCATTCTGGTAACTTCTTGGCTTAGGCTATCATTGGTCATCTTCGCATCATATACCGTTATTTTTGGGGTCATGAGTCCTGAAAGTGTTTGGGTAGGAGTTGTTGAACGAGGTGGACTAGGTCGTTTTGAGATTGGTGATGTTGCTCGAGAGACTATTCTTGATCCAGGAACTGAAGCGGAGAAATATTTCTTGGATGAGCCAAATACAGGGTTAGAAGATCTAGCTATATTAGCTCCCCATTTAGAACCTCCATTACGTACAGGTGATACATGGCCACTGTTAAAATTATACTTCTTATTTTTCTTCGAGCGAGCTTCTACCTGGGTCTTTGAGTCCATTGATAAGTATCTAGCTATCTGGCCCCTGGATTCATTGTCAAACATTTCCTGTTTTTCACTAAGCTGAGTCCCCTGGTTTACGATTCCTCTTCTACTTGTAGAGGAAGCATCAGTCTCAAATGCTTTCCTAAGTTTACCAAGGCAACCATCACAAACACGATAAGGTTTGTTTGGGTTTGGTGCCATTGATGCCTTAAGAGACTTCTTACTGCTGCATGCATGACAAAACACAAGCCCACAATTGTAACAGTTGTGACGTTTTCTTTTAAAGTTAAATGGCAGGCGACAGCCTGAGCACATTGACTGATCAACACCTGAGACCCACTTATGCAGGCAGATAGCGGCAGTGGAGTTTCTACCACAAGTAACACTTTTAACTTGTTTGTCTTTCAGAGCTTCTACCAATGTCGGAGTATTCTTATCTTCTGAATCCCCATGACCTAATCGTCCATTAGCACCCTTCCCCCAAGTGTACACTTCAGTTCTTGAGGTTAAAACAGCAACATGACTCGCACCACAGGCTATTTCTTCCACATGACATCTCAAGAGCTTTCCCTCAACACGTTTCGGGTGTTTCCCATCACTTTGAGGATTTCCCAGCTGCCCGTAAACAGGACTGCCCATTGTGTAAACATGACCTGCAGTTGTAAGGGCAACTGTTATGCTATGTCCACATGCTACTTGACAAAAATTAGGCTCAACAAGAGCAGCAACGCACGTTGGTACGAGTTTTGCCTCCTTGTCTCCATGTCCAAGTCGACCTTTATCCCCATCTCCCCAAGTGAACAGCTTTCCCGAAGAGCAGTTACTGGAACCTGAATTCCCTACCATAATCTCCACAACTGCAGCCGTATGCCAAACACCACAAGCAGCTCGAACTGTACGAAGGCCCTTGAGAGACTCTACTTCTCTAGGCATGGATATACTTTTACGGTCCCCATGGCCTAAAACACCAAATGTACCATCCCCGAAAGTAAACAATTGCCCAGCTGAGCTCACAACAGCTGTGTGCCATGGTCCACAAGAGATATACGAGACGTGTATGCCCTCCAATGGACCATTCACTTTTTTTGGTATCCAGTGACTCACACCGTGCCCATGCCCAAGAAGGCCACCATCACCCCAAGTGTACAATTCACCAGAAAGAGTGACAGCACAAGTATGATGTTCACCGCATGCTACAAGCTCTATATTGGTATTGCTCAGGGAATCTATGAGCTTTGGTTGTGATGCATCAGCATCCACTCCATGCCCTAGCCGGCCACTAGATTCTTCACCCCATGAGAAAATTTCCCCTTGTTTAGTAACTAAAGCTGCATGCCGTCCACCACAAGCTATGTTCTGGACATCAAGGACTACAGCTGATTCTAAGGCTTTGGGCAACAAGGAATCCATCTTAATTCCAAGACAACTTCCTACTCTAAGCACTCCACCACCAAGAATTCCGTCCCCTGTGCCTTCTCCCCAAATGAATACGTCACCCAGAGCATCCCCATCATCAAGCCCAGAACCTTGACTTGATGAGCTAACTGCACTTGACAGACTCATTCTAAAAGTATCATTAGCCATGCCTTTCATGTGACTGTATGCACTATCTGAACCTGATGACAAAGAGTGGAGGGATCCAACAGCAGAATCTGATGGGAAAACCCCCTTTGGAGGCAAAGTGAGCATAACGTCTGAGAAAACCTTGTCGAACGCATTTTTTGGTGGGCTATCATATGGACTATGCAAGCGAAGGTGATCACTGCTATCCTGAATTTAATGAAGAATAATTAATGTACTTTCTAGATGTATTGAGAAACAGCTAAATCATTTCTGAGTTTTTTTCTTTACAATACTGAGGCATACCTTTTGCAAGCTATTGCCGCCAGCAAAGGGGGAATGCAATGGGGAGCTTTTTCGTGTGTATGTACGTGGACTGTTTGCTTCGGATTGAACACCATCACTTCTCGACTCTGTTCTCCATTTCCTTTGATGGCTCCTTGAAATTAATGCTTTGAGGCCGCTAAACCAAACCTCAGCTTCATCTTTATCCTTGCAAATCTGGGTATGAAAATTAATAAATTATACTCCATGTGAAATACTCAAGAAACATGCTGGAAAGCACAAAAGTGGAGTATTGATCATTCCAACATATAAAGATAAGACACAGTCTTACCAAGTCCAAAGATCTATCGTTATATATAAGAGAAAATGACTGGTACTCCTTCTCCGGACGAGGATATCTGTGGAATATAGGCTGAGATAGAGGCGGAAAATGAATCAGAACATATCTCACACATTACACCACAAATCAAAGAGTACAGAATTTTAATATCTTTGCACACTATCCATTAGTTTTCATCCCAAAAATAGGGAGTGCAACATTTTACTAAAACAGTATCAGCTCCAGTACCTTAAATTTGCATGAACATGCTGCATTTCATTTTATAATAGTCCTGAGCTAGAATGTTAAACTAATTGCAAACATTTACCGTTCGCTGGCCAGATATGATTCTGGAAACATGGTTTAATTTCAAGTGCTTCTCGTCTTTCCCCGATAACCATATCAGAACAGACTCGTCCTGAAAGTAAGATTGTAGCAATTAAAGGTAATAAAAGCGTTTCTTAGTATCTTGCTAATTGCTGACTTGCTGCAATAAATTCTCCAGTCATTCATTATAGAATACCAACTTCAGTGAAGATTTATTGTGTTCTTTTATCTTAAAAAAAGTGAGAAGAACTCACATTAGATAGCCGGAATGGACAAAACTTTGGCTTTCCTCGTCTTCCGTACTTAAGAAGACATGCACCTTTTTTAAGTGCAGTTATTGCCTGACGGAAATTATAGAATAATCAGTGAATAAATAAAAACATGGTATAGATGATGTTAAGAGGATTAGAACCTAACTAAAAGTAATGTAAATCACAAAAGTTCCCCAAACTATTAGTGAGCACCGTTGTCTGTTTCAGTCGACCCATCGTTTTCTTTATGCATGACTAGTTGAGGTCTAAGTCACAATGTAATCATTCAGTTTTAATAAACATACTAATAACAATGACAAGTATGATAGGAAGTTAGGGAATGCTGAGATGTTATATGTCAGCAATGAGGCCAAAAATCGAGAATTACATACTCATACTCGTATAGCAAATTAGCGATATTTTCCATATTAGCAACATCTAGTACAAGTCTGTTATGGTGCACGGTTGAGAGTGCTTTAAGATGTTAACAATTCAACACCCTCATATGGCACTAGCCCTAAATACATATTTTGATTTGTTCTTTTTCGACCTTGATGGTCAACTTTAAGCATAAATATCTCCAAATATAAATCAAGGTGCGATGTCAAACTATGTCCAATTTATCAAAACAACTATCTTCATATTATATTTCCAAATACTATGTAACTTGTAACTACAGGTCTACGGTATATTATGCGAAAATAGTGGTCAAAGTTGATTATAAAAGTCAAATAGGGATAATATAAATGGCATGGCCTTTACACTCATCAAGGATTTTCCAAATGTGTGCATAGTACTGTCACACACCAATAGAAGTAGCGGCTGCGAGATTAGTGACCATTTGGACCCGAAATGACAGTTGTTTATCTATATTTAGAGCAACAACACAACCTAAAACATTTGACAAGCTGACTCATACTCCGTATCTCTTTTATTTTGTAAACTTTAATGACAAAACTAATCTAGTTCTCATCTCAGTAAATGCTAATCCAACAATCAGAGAGACAAATTATCCAAGTATCATGTTTCTTCACCCTAAATTACTCGATACAAATACACTCTCTCAGAAGAGCATCCCCTAACTAATCCAGCACCAATGTATCAGCTAATAGCAATCTATTACAGGCGCAATAAACAAAAACTTAACTCGTCAATTCATGAAGTATTACCAACAGGTTATTCCAGCTACATTCAGTAGTTCAGTACTCCAAACAGTTCAAATTACACACATGATCAACATCGCAATCAATTACAGTCGCAATTAAAACAGTTAGCTCATCAATTCATGAATTATTACTGAAGTACTAACAGATAATTCCTGATTTCCTGTCACTCTTACAAACATTTCAAATTACACAACACGATCACCATCACAAAAACACCGCTAATTACATCAAACACCGGGATTAACACCGACAATTAACTCTAAACACAGAATTCCTGATACACTCCATGCTTCAAACATTTCAAATTACATAACATGATCAACATAAAAAAAACGCCGCTAATTACATCAAATATCGAAATTAACACCGCTAATTACATCAAATATCGAAATTAACACAGCTAATTACCTCAATACACAAAATACACTCAACTACTTAAACATAATCAACAATTAATCAAACAAATTAACGAAATAACTATACGAAACTAAAAAAACAGAGAAATTACCTGCTCAATATCGCGTTCAACGCTAAAATTGCTGCGACTAAGATCCGACGCCATCCTCTCCATCATTAAACGTATAAATCCAGCTGAAATTGACTAATTTCTCCAAAAATTTCACTCAAAAATCAAGAATATCAACTAAAATTATCAATATCATCCGTTCTCGAAACAATCAAACGATTCCATACTCCTCCATACACATCGATATTTTTAGCAACAAAATCTTCAAATTAATAGCATTTCCAGAATATTCGCCAAGGATAGATAAAAAATCACGCCGAAAATCAAAAAATTACTACAATTTTCAGCAAAATTCAGCTGAAATTGAGAAATTCAGTTGCTAATTCAAATTAACAAAAAATCGAAAAATCGAAAGTACGAGTTTACGTAAAGTCAAACGACGGTTGACTTACGCCGCAAAATATCTCCTTCCTTCAGTGATAATGAGAGAGATAGAGAGAGAAAGAGTGAGAATATAATAATGTGAAATTAATGGAATGGAATGAGCAGCAGTGAGTTGAGAGGAGAGAGAAAAAATGGAGAGAGAGAAAGTTGAGTTTCTGTTTTGGAAAGTTTGGGGGAGAGTCAGTGACGGGAGTGTGGACTGTGGAGTAGAGGAGATGACCAGTCGAAATTCGAGGTCGATTAATCCGGTGGCTAAGACGGAGGTAGTCGAGATTAAATTATTGATTAATTTAGTGGTAGATAAGTAGAGATGAAAGTGGGTCGTGTCGTGCATCGTGCTGGGAGAAAAAATGGCACGGTTCACGACCCACCGTGTTATGCTTTATCGTGCCTTTGAAATAAAAATGCGGCCCACGACCCTTAGCGTGTCGTGTCGTGTCCATATAAATCTTCTACTTTAACCTTATTTATTTGTATTTTGAGCGTGCCTTAACGTGTTGTGCCAAAGTGGACCGTGTCGTGCACTCGTGCCTGGACTAGGCACGGTCTTTTTTCTCATATCTCGGCCCAGGCACGCCCCATGGTGTGTCGTGCTGGACCGTGTTAATCCCGTGTCGAGCTAAAATGGGCCGTGTCAGGGCGTGCTACCACACCGGCCCGCGTGTCCACTTCCATCTGTATTGATAAAGGGAGATATTCGAAACTATAAATTACTAAGTTAAAATGGTCTTTAAGTTTTTTTCTCATATATACTTTGTGCAAGTCACAAGACTTACAACCTCCTTGATTTTAATGTTCTTTGGATAGATTCATCTGTTGTGAATACAGTTTTAACTTAGAATTGTCTTAAGCCAGAATTTATGATGGATTATGCGGTTATGCCCTATAGGTTATAGGCATTGATAAATTTCACTTGTAAATGGTTAATTAATGTGAAATATATTGGTGTTTCTTATATATGATGTAAGGAATTATGGAAAGTCGAAATTAATATCAAACTTTCTTTTGAAGAAGTGGAAAGTCGAAATTGATGAATTATACTAGGGTTTTTCTAAAGTGTGTCATTAGGGCACATGATAATAAGTTAATTAAATAAATATTTACAATATTTCATTAATTATGGTAAATGTTAGTTTGTAGATCAATTTTTTATGATATATTCATGTAAATGTTTTTTTAATTAGTTTCTTATCATGTGCCCTAAAAACACATGTTAGAAAAACCGATTATACTATTTCATTAAGGAATTTATGACCCTAATCATGTTTACTACACTATCAACAAATCCTACAATCTATTAAGTACTAATTACTCATTGTTGGTATCTTTATTTTCCCCAATTTTATCAAAAATAATTGAAGAAATGGAAAGGAAAGCATGTGGTCCAAGTTAAAGGACCATAATGGTCTACCTTTGTTATGGCAAAAGAGCAAAACTTTGCACTAATTGATCCTCTTCAATTGAAAAAGTCAATTGTCCTTTTACATACCCTCGCACCAATTCTCATTTGTGACGGAATATATCTGTTACAAGCTTATGACGGATACCGTTTTCTCTTATAAAATACCCATTTAGGGATGAGTGAGAAGCACATGGGGGGTGCCCCACCTTGTCCCCTCTCTCTTTTGTGAGAGGTCACAGGCTTGTGACGGGAATAGCCCGTCACAAGCAAGACACTTTGCCTCCAAAGTTCAAACCCATAGATGTGCATTATTTCATCCATAATAAATGACTAAATGTGATCATTCCATTCAATAATGTATTCACATAATCACAAACCTTCATTAACTTTTGCATGCAACCACTCATTATAATCTCGAACGAGAATTATATCAATATTTTCTTTACTCCATTTAACTGAATATAAAAATTTAAAAAAAAAATGTATATAATCAAGCAGAATAGAGTTGGTAGTTTATTGTACTCTTTCTTATTCATAATAACTTTCCCCTTTCATTTTTTTAATAATAATAAAAAAAAAAAGTATACAATCAAGCAGAGTAGAGTTGGTAGTTATTTTATTGTACAATTAGTCTTGTTTGTGACGGGTCGGATCTTGTGACGGGTAGTTTGTGAGAGGAAATGGGTAGAGGGGACAAAGGA
>JAOWBH010000047.1:970015-987301 GCA_028566215.1 Silene coronaria
TAGTACATAATAATGCACCACAGGGTTACCATTGTTGTTTTCTGAAATACAGGGTTACCATGTGAGATTTGAAAAAATTGAAGGTTACCGTATAGAAAAACCCTAATTTAAATTAACCCGAATATTATCGACATCACTTATCCCCACAACAAAGCGTCTTGCTTGTGACGAGATATTCCCGTCACAAGCTTGTGAACTCTCACAAAAGGGAGAGGGGAGACAAGGTGAAACACCCCCCATGTGCTTCCCACTCACCCTTACATGGGTCATTTGTGAGAAAAAACGGTATCCGTCAATCACTTGTGACGGATACCTTCCGTCACAAATGAGAATTGGTGTCCCCACAAACCCCAAATCCACCAATTTGACTTTTATTAATCAATCTTACAAGGATAATAACAAAAAAAAAACATCAATATGGCATTTCATTTCATGTATGGATCCAGAATTTCTGAAAAAAAAAATTATGATTTCAAATTTTCAATAGCAACCACTACTTTAAAAAAAAAAAAAAAAAAACTCTTGTAATTAATTACTCCCATTATTCCTCCCTTCTCTCAAGTGTATCATTAGCTAATAGCTATGGCATCTCAACTGTCTTTCCCTCCAATCCTTAATTTTCCCTTAAAAAATAAAAACAACTCAAAATTTATTCAACCATTATCCACACAATTTTTGAAACCCATCAAAAATGGTTATTATTCAAATCCCAATTCTTTGAATATTGGTTCAATAAAATCATTAATCATAAAAAATGCAGTTAGTGAAAAAGTTATACAATCATCTGGTGATGATACCAATTCTAGTCTTGCTTCCTCTAAGTTGGTTCTTGTTGTTGGTGGCTCTGGTGGTGTTGGTAATTTTCAACTATTACTTTTATATTTCTCCGTCTCAATCATTTATTTATCGCTTATAACTATTTTATTTTAGACGTCTCAGTTATTTGTTTATTTTTTATATTGAGAATGTTTCTAGTGGATAATGTGATGATCGACATATATTTTGTTCCACTTGTCAAGTTGTTATCTAATAACAATAGTTAACAGGGTAAGTCTCTCTTAAGACCATCTTAAGCGTTAAAAGTAAAGGTAAATAAATGAGCGAGATATATGATCGTAAGAAATGATCTTATCTTGTTTATGATTGAAAAAACAAATTATTTGCTAGCATGTCTATTGTAAGAATTGGAGCATCGGGGCACTATCCGTCTTCAGCTTGTGATGGATATTGCCCGTCTTCAATGAGAATTTGTGTTAATCGGGTTATTGTAATTCAGTTTTCTTTTGCTGCCCAATTTGGCATAAGACATATACATGCAATGGGGTTAAAGCTGTTGGACTGTGAAGACTGGATTTCTATTTCCATAAACTTGATATTCTTTCGCTTTGAAATAGTATGAAATAAAGCAAAACGACTCACTTAGTACACGAACAAAATTCATCACTGGTCTTCTAGAACCAGAATTTTTGTGTTGACTTAGTGCCACATAAGGTTTAAGGTCCGGTACATAACGATCCCTTACCTCCGCGTGGGCAGGAGACAGGGATAATTTAAAGATACTGGGGTCTGGGGTAATGCCCTGTTGTTAAAGGGAAGCACAAATTTTGGGTCTAAGATTTTGTCATTGCCTTGCACGAAACCAAAAATTGTTGCAGTCGTAGCAAGAGAGGCACAAACGTAAAGACTGGTGCAAAAATCTTGAAACATACATCTTAGAATTGTTTTGTGGTTGGTGAAAATTGAAAGTTGGTGATTTGTCAATTTGGAATAATGGGGTTGCATTTCGCGATGACCCAAGCCAGATCAACTGTGCTACTTAGAACATATGTTCAAAATAGATGCATAACTGATATTCCGGCTGAGTAGTGATGCTACTATAATCTGCCCTGTAAAGAAATAACAACACAGTATATGTAATCCTTATTTCCTTGGAATAAATTAAATGACTGTAAGAATAACCACAAGCAACACGTGACCATAATTTTGAACAGAATCAGTAAAAATGTCACTGAAGAGTGTGCAAAAATCTTGAAACATGCATCTTAGTATTGTTTTTGTGGTTAGCGAAAACTGAAAGTTGGTGATTTGTCAATTTGGAATAATGGGGTTGCATTTCGCGATGATCCAAGCCAGATCAAGAATAAGGAATGTGTTAATGCATATTTCATGGCGAAATGAGGTTACTGAATCAATTAATCAAATATGAGGTAGATCCGTAGATGGCTATGCATTAAGCTGTCGTGAACCACGCAAGGAAGCATTTAGTATACCGGTCTCTTCAGTGACATTTTTACTGATTCTGTTCAAAATTATTGTCGTGTGTTGCTTGTGGTTATTCTGACGGTCATTTAATTTATTCCAAGGAAATAAGGATTACGTATACTGTGTTGTTATTTCTTTACAGGGCAGATTATAGTAGCATCACTACTCAGCCGGAATATCAAAGTGCGTCTCTTGTTACGGGATCCTGAAAAGGCTACCAAATTGTTTGGTGAACAAGATGAAGAGAAACTACAGGTAATTGTTTGAATTTGTGATCAGCTTAAACGATTGCGTCTAACAATACCTCTTAATGTAAAAGATCATTCTTTTGCATTTTGTTCACAATGTGACTCGTTTGCCATCGGAAATTATTAGTTTATATTGAAGGAAACGTTTAGAAATTTGACAGATAAGGCAAGGAGACACAAGGAACCAACAGGATCTTGATCCATCTATGCTTGAGGTTAGTCAAAATGTCAAATTCATGTCCGAGTTTTTTTGACAGATAATTCTTTGAAAATATATGCGAAATTCTGATAAACTTGCCTTTAGAGTGTCACACATGTTATATGCTGCACGGGAACAACAGCTTTTCCTTCAAGGAGATGGGACGGAGATAACACACCAGAAAGAGTAGGTTGGTCGTCTCTTGAACACTTGCGAGTCTAAAACCTGTAAACACCATGAATATATTACTCCGTAATTGACTAACCCAAATCCTCATGTATTATTCCTCATTTAATTATAGGGTTAACTGGTTAATAAACTGTTCACGCAAGTAATACTTCCTCGTATAAGTTTTTGTGGCGGAAGTTTGACTGACAGTGAAATTCCGAGACAGCACACAGCGTGCTAAAGTTCACAGCTAATGTTTTAATGGTTGCATGTTTTAGCATACGCATTATTAATCTATGATGATGTTTGTGCTAACTTTTAAATTCATATACCGATTTTAAGATTGGGATGGTGTGAGAAACCTTGTATCCATACTTCCTCCGACATTGAAAAGATTCGTTCTTGTTTCCTCTGTTGGCGTAACCAAGTCCAATGAACTACCATGGAGGTATGACTTTACACCCACCACAACTTGGACGTCTGATCTAAACCGGATTATCCTTTTTACGAAGTACTGTTTTTGTCCTATTTTAATATTACCATTGTCAATCCTGCAGCATCATGAATCTTTTTGGAGTCCTGAAATATAAAAAGATGGGTGAGGATTTTGTACGCGATTCTGGTATTCCTTTTACCATAATCAGGTAATAGAAGTTTAATTCACATTGGCTTGTTTTGATTGCTTATTTCTAACCCCAAATGTAAGAAATGAGTCTCCTACGAGACCGATCCAGTTTTTCAGGAGATCGTCTCATATGAGAAAATGAAAATCAAAACGTAATGTAGTGAATTGTTTTGAATATCTCCTGTAAGGAAAATGGTCGCTAGCTAAATGGATGGAAACTGGAAAGGCTACAGCGTGGTCGTTACATTACATACAGTCGTATAATGTATGGGTTTTAGAGGACAATTTAAATCATTAACTCATTTTTTTTTTTTTGCACCAGGCCTGGGAGGTTAACTGATGGCCCGTATACCTCGTATGATCTAAATACTCTCCTTAAAGCAACTGCAGGGGAGCGCCGTGCTGTTCTCATTGGCCAAGGTACACTTTCATATTCTGTTTGTACAACATTGAAATTGTCAAATTCTATGGTCTGTTCTCGAGAAATGGAATCATGTTAATAAACAGGTTCCGAAACCAAACTAGCCTCAAGTAATTGCCAAGAATTAATTTGAAATTACAACTAAAGTTGTCTAGGTTTCCGATATCCGCTGAGTAATGTTTCCTTCAGGATAATGTGCTGAATTGTGGTCAGGTGACAAGCTTGTTGGAGAGGTAAGCAGACTTGTCGTAGCCGAGGCTTGTATACAATCACTGGATATCGAATCCACAGAAGGAGAGACTTTTGAGATTAATTCTATCAAGGTAAAACCAACATTTTTTTTTTGTACAGCTCTCCCGAAATTAGATGATACTTCTGTATGTTATTTCAATTCCATTTATGTTCCTGAAATTGAATTGAATGATGAAGGGAGACGGACCGGGGAGTGATCCTCAAAAGTGGAGAGAATTGTTTGATGCTGCCCGGGTCAAGGAACAATCTGCTGCTCAATAACCCGGATCAAGGAGAAAATTAATAGTCATACGTTGTACTATAAATTGATAAAAATTGTAGGCAATAGCAAGTACAGAATATCACCCAGAAAGATGCAGAAATTTGGAGAAAAATATGGTGTTATCGGAACACTCGAATTATAAACGAATTTACAAATCATTTGTAAAAGCATTGAAGTACTGCAGTTTCCTTGGTCAATTGTCATCGTCTCAAAAAGCAGACTGATAGGGTAGCTGTAAAAATGGTTTTACGGCGAATTTAGTGTTAATAACCAAAATAGCTTTCTTTATGTCTGGCACCACACCGAAATTGATATGATGAAGAAACCGTTTATGGATATACGTTAATCGTGGACTTGTGGTGAACTGGTGATGACAATTGATTCGATGCCATTGTTGTCGTCGCAATACACAGCGCCATTGTGCATCTCTATGACGCTTTTTCAGTATTCTTAGACGATGTCGTAGCACTAGCATCTCAAATAAAATCAGGTGGATCGTAATGTACACATTCGAAATGACCCTAAAACATAACTCACAATTTCGAACACCACCTAAGAACAGATGGATCGAAGCATACACATTCGACTAAATCAAATGCCTATGTAACGCCAAGTGTTCCTATACGAGCTGGTGTTTGCAAAATCTCGAATTATTACTCCCTCCATCTCATTCATTTGTTTATCTGTTTTATTTTTTGGGAGGGTCCGAGGGGTATTTTAATCAGAGGTAAACAAATGATTGGGACGGAATGAGTACATCATAGTTGCTTGGAATTATCACAAGGTGCTGAATACTGAAACTATTATTCACAAATGAAACTGATACGGCAACCGTTTTCTACATTTCGGATAAAAGATAGGATGACAGGATGACGGAACACTGTTGTGCGAGTTGCGACTAAATCTATTCCACATATACCCATGGCATAAAAATTGATCTAAAAAATACCCATGAGTTGTTCCTACCAACCTCACATCTGACATACATTAAATGAGATGATCTCGTAAAGTTGAAACGATAAATCATGCACAGGGACAGCTTCCGAGGCCAATGTTTCAGAGTCGATAAATTGGCTAGTATTGTGGGGATGCACACTGATCATGGTGATATAAACTGATCCTATAGCAAACAATGAACTACTGTAGCACACTAATATTAACACCTCTGTAGCAATAGCTGTGCGGGTTGAGACGTTCCTTTGCGGCTAAATTTAGCAGCAGCGTGGACAAAAACGATCGTTGTTAGGAATATTAAAGCGTCCTTCAACATACTTACATCGAGAGAGAATGCAATGCTCAAATTGCTGAGAAACTGCGAGTAGAACGAATCAATAGCTCACCAAACAGCTGATTTGTGATGGAAACAGTGGGAGATATGCTTCCTCTGCATAACACAAAGATTACATCGATTTAATTTCTGCAGATTTGCGTTTATGAGGTGAGTATACACATTTGCCATGACAATGTATGCAGCACTGCAAGGAGACGGGGACAGGAGCAATGGCCTCGGCCAAATAAACTGGGATAAATTTTTTGACAAACTATATATAAAGTTCACTTTTTTTTTTTGCTACATAAATTGTCGGAGATTAAACTGGAAGAAAATCAACATATTTGACCATATACTTTAACACAAAAGAGAACACTTGCTTTGCTCAAATTTACACTCTTTTTCTCCTTCTCCTTGAGAGCAAATAGTAACTTTAACCCTCACAGGCTCATTTCTTTCCTATTAACATCTTAAAGAACTTTAAAAAATAAATTGCTTTCACTTTCCCACTAGTACGCATCCGTATCATTAATAATTAATAATTTGACTAATTTGCCACTTTTAATGGACAGGGTGCGGAACCTAACTACGTGATCTTTTTTTCTCTTTATGGAAAACAACATAAGAGATTGATCAAATTATGAGCGAAAAACCCAACTTTTATTTCTCCGGATTGAGACACTCGTGAACACTTAGGAATGCTATTATTGTACATACTTTTATGTTTACATATTATCATGGAGTATTACAGTACATGGGGTATTTTTTTCTTTATTATTGAGAAAAGAGTAGAGTAGATTCAAAACCTAAGATTTGCTTTCATAAATCAGAATTTACATGGATATATCAAATAACAAGAAATAAACTTGGGAGAAACCCAGAAAGAGGGGGAAAAGGAAAAGACTTGGGAGGACAAGAAGTGAACAAACCTGATTAAGATTTTATGATTTGGTGGAAGAACACTGCATACTCCGTGGAAAGAATGGGCTAAATTAGCAGGCATGTCATTTACAGTTATCAATGAGCCAAGTCCTCGCTCTCAACACCAACACTTGACTTGTCAGCTGTCCGGACATTGTATTTCTCATATACTCTTGCACGGTTTTCTGCCCACCACTTTTCTGCTTGTTTTTCACTAAACCTTTTCCGACTACATTACAGAATTACAATAGTTAGTAAACTGTCAAATGCCACCTTAACCAATTAACAAAGACTAGATATTTTCACTACTGACATTGGCAGTAAAGAAAGGACACCCAAAACAAATTTACAAGACACGTTTGATTAACGTTTGTTTCCAATTAGTCTATGAGAGGCGGTTTGTAGTATAATAATAATAATAATATGAGACAAAGCCTAATTCAACTGAAATACTCGTCTATATAACCACTAATCCACTAAAAACTGAAGTTAGGATATAAACCCATTATAATGGGTCGGTCTCATAATAATTTTCAAAAGAGTGTAATATAAAAATATGTGTTTTCCAATAGCTATTCATTTAAGTTAAACAAATACGGAAAAAGAAAATTGCTCACCTAAACCGAACACGTTTTAGATCCTTTATACCCCCAGACAAGGAGACAAACGTAATATATACACCAGGTTCATCCTGCTCCACCCATTCATTCTCCGAGCGAGGTTCACCGTCTCTAGTTCTGCTCCCGTTTTTTGTTGCTTCAGAAACACCTACTTTGCTTTGTTCAGAGCTACGGTTGCTTGGGGTAGCTGACCCATTTGATAGAACCAGTCCATTAAAACCATGTGAATCTGCCAGGAGACTAGGTGCTATCTGATCATTAAGCTTGTCAAGTGAGATTTTCGGAATGTCAACCGAAGTAGGGGTGGAAGAAAGAGAAGGAAATGGAGGAGATCTGCTGCTTTGTGTAGCTCCAACAGGCAGCCTTTCAGCCATCTCTTTCAACTGTTTCAAGAATAGAATTATAGAACAATTGTCAAACCAATTTCACGTCTAATGTCATAGACTATGTTACTCAACCTCAGAAGAATTATCCGACACATCACATACGTGTCAAACTGAGCTATTTTATGAAAAACTCTCATCGTTTTGGTGTAAAAGAAGAGTACAGAATGTCATTCTGAAGTAGGTGTCAAGTGTTGGACATGGTAAGTGGTAACACGAGATAATATGATGAGTCAGAATAACATAGGTCACAGATAAGTGCCACTGAAGGATCACTATACCATTTCTAGCATGAGTAACCAGACAATCAAAAATCATTATGTTAACAAATGATCAGTTGTCCAGTGTATTACAAGGAAATGGAATCATTTGACAAAAAGTTATATCCATGCCTTATAGGATTTCTAAAGTACGGAAGACCTAGACATGAAAGTTATCTAAATGATACCTGAGCAGTCAAAGACATTATCACTTCTTTAGCCGCTTTGCATTTAGCAGTCTCTTCACCGGCTATTGCTATCGCCTCCTTAAGTTGTTTAGTTTTTCTTTCCAGCTCCACTTCTTGAAGCTGGGCTTTGCGAGTAAGAGTTTCCACCTATTACAACAGACTCATTAAATAATGATAAAAATATGGAACAGGATAACAATCATTCTTGGAAACAAGATCAATCTGAAGTGGGAAGTGAAATGCATATGGTAGCACTTGTGACTCAATATTGATTTAATTATCCAACATAGCTCCGGTATTTCTTCCTCAGTTTGCAGCGGGAAGTGAAATGCAGAAGTTTGCTTGGGTCATCACTAATAGAGGTATGTGAAACCCATCAACTGTAACCAGTTTATTACTTCATCAGTAGAGAGGTTACAGAAATTTCATGTCCGGTACACTTATCTGATGAAATCAGAAGAAACCTAATCAAGCTGAGCAGTACCATATGCTTATTTAGTTATTTATATTTGTTCCATGGTCATCATCATCATTACCCTAGTACCTACATAGAGACTTCTGCTTCAAGCGGGGTAGCGGGATGAATGTTGGCAACCTCTTACTTAATAAAAGAAGAGCGCTCAGGCCTCAGGGTTCTAGAAACCAATTTGATTTCATCCATCATACTCAAAAATCAAAAGAATAACATATCAACGAAAGATTTAGGGTAGGCTTAACATAAACCGTCAATGGAATTGTCCAACTCCATGTGAGGCCGCAATCAATGAAAACTGGAGCAAAAGGGAAAACACACAGAAAAATATGCGGAGAGAATATTTGAAAGTACATAGAGCTAAGAAAACCCTTTGAAAGCTTTTCCATAAATGGGTTAACATGAATCGTCGACTAAAATTGTCCGTGTGAGGTAGAAATCAATGAGAATATGGAGCAAAGGGAAAATACTGTGAAAAAAAAAATGTGAGAAGAGACCAAAAAAATGTAGAGGAAAACCTTTGAAGGTGAGCTAAAAAGAGATTATAGAATTTAGGGGTTAAGAAAAATCAAGAGAAAAAAGTAGTGTAACACGAAATTTCAATGAGTAAAAAGGGTTTAAAATATAAACAAAAATAAATCAAACTAAAGTCAAACTCCATCATACATCTATTTTATCTCGCTCCACTAGGCCCTCTTCAACGCTATACTTTCTTTGAAATCTTAAGTAAACTAGGACTCTAGGAGTACAATTTTAGGAAAACTAAAGGAAAAACAAAAACAAGATAATATACCAAACCAGATGCTAGTACCGAACATAGAAGCGGAGGCTTCATACCTGAGCTTTCAATCTGGAAACTTCTTGGCTTAGGCCATCATTGGTCATCTTGGCATTATCCAGGGTTACTAATGGAGACATTAGTCCCGAGAGCGTTGGGGTAGGAGTTGTTGAACGAGGTGGACTAGCTCTTCTTGAGATTGGCGATGTTGCTCGAGACACTATTCTTGACCCAGGAACTGAAGCGGAGAAAAATTTCTTGGATGATCCAAACGTAGGGTTAAAAGATCTAGTTATATTAGCTCCCCATTGAGAACCTCCATTTGGCACAGGTGATACACGACTGCTATTAAATTCATACTTGTTTTTCTTGGACCGACCTTCAACCGGGGTCATTGACTCCATTGCAGAGTATCTAGCTAGATCCCTGGATCCAGGGTCAAACTTCCTGTCTCTCTCATTCAGCTCAATCCCCTGATTCACAATTCCTTTTCTACTCGCAGAGGAATGTGATAGAGCATTAGTCTCAATTGCTTTCCGAATTTTAGCAAGGCAACTATCACAGACACGATAAGGCTTATTCGGATTTGGTGCCATAGCTGCCTTAAGCGACTTTTTACTGCTACATGAATGACAAAATACAAGCCCGCAGTTATAACAATTATGGCGTTTCCTTTTGAAGTTAAAAGGAAGGCGACAACCAGAACACATTGACTGATCAACGCCTGAGACCCATTTATGCAGGCAGATAGCAGCAGTGAAGGTAGTGCCACAAGCAACACTTCTAACTTGTTTGTCCTTCAGAGCCTCTACCAATGTTGGAGTGTTTTTATCTTCTGAATCTCCATGACCCAATCTCCCATTGGCACCCTTGCCCCAAGTATATACTTCCGTTCTTGAGGTTAAAACAGCAACATGATAAGCACCACAGGCAATTTCCTCCACAAAACACCTGAAGAGCTTTCCCTCGACACGTTTGGGTTGCTTCCCGTCACACTGAGGATTTCCTAGCTGCCCATTAACAGGACTCCCCATAGTGTAGACGTGTCCTGAAGTTGTAAGAGCAACTGTTATGCTATGTCCACAAGCTACCTGACAAAAACTAGGCTCAACCAGAGCCGCAACGCATGTTGGCACAAGTTTGGCCTCTTTGTCACCATGCCCAAGTCGACCTTTATCCCCGTCTCCCCAAGTGAACAGTTTCCCTGAAGAGCAATTGCTTGACCCTGGATTCCCGACCATAACCTCCACAACTGCAGCTGTATGCCAGACACCACAAGCAGCTCGAACTGTACGAAGACCCTTAAGGGACTCTACTTCTCTTGGAATGGAAATACTTTTACGGTCCCCATGGCCTAAAGCACCAAATGTACCATCACCAAAAGTAAACAATTGTCCAGCAGAGGTCACAACAGCCGTGTGCCAGGGTCCACAAGCGATATATGAAACATGTATGCCTTCCAATGGCCCGTTCACTCTTTTTGGTACCCAATGACTCACATCATTCCCATGCCCAAGAAGACCACCATCACCCCAGGTGTATAGTTCACCAGAAAGAGAGACAGCACAAGTATGATGCTCGTCACATGCTATAAGCTCAATATTGGTATTGCTTAGAGTATCTATGAGTTTTGGATGTGACACATCAGCATCAACTCCATGCCCTAGCCTGCCACCAGATTCCTCACCCCATGAGAAAATCTCCCCTTGTTTAGTAACTACAGTTGCATGTCGGCCACCACAAGCTATGTTCTGAACATCAAGGACTACAGCTGATTCTAAGGCTTTGGGTAACAAGGAATCCATCTTGTTACCCGAACAACTTCCTACTCTATGTGCTCCACCACCAAGAACACCATCTCCTATGCCTTCTCCCCAGATGAAAACATCACCCAGCGCATCCCCATCATCATGCCCAGAGCCTTGACTTGATGAGCTAACTGCACTAGACAGACTCATTCTAAAAGTATCGTTAGCCATGCCCTTCATGTGACTGTATACACTTTCTGATCCTGATGACAAAGAATGGACGGATCCAGCAGTAGCATCTGATGGGTAAAACCCCTTTGGAGGAACAGTGAACATTACGTCAGAGAATACCTTGTCTAAAGCTAAAGCATTCTTTGGTGGACTGTCATATGGACTATGGAGCCGAAGGTGGTCACTGCTATCCTGAATATAATTTAGGATTTAATTACTAACTTAACTTGTTAGATGCATTGAGAAATAAATAAATCTTTTCTGATTACCTTTTCTAGATTAGTACGGAACATACCTTATGCAAGTTGTCGCCGCTAGCAAAGTGAGAGTGCAAAGGGGAGCTTCTACGTGTATCTGCCCGTGGGCTATTTGCTTCAGACGGAATACCATCACTTCTTGACTCTATCCTCCATTTCCTTTGATGGCTTCTCGCAATTAATGCTTTGAGACCGCTGAACCATACTTCAGCTTCATCCTTGTCCTTGCAAATCTGGAAATAAAAATTACTTGTGAAAATTTGAAAGAATGCTAGAGGGCACGGCAATATTGAGTATCAATAGCACCTTTATGAAAAGCTTTAGGAAGTCTTACCAAGTCCAATGATCTATCATTATATATGAGAGAAAATGACTGGTACTCTTTCTCAGGTCGAGGATACCTTTGGAATATAGGCTGAAGGAAAAAAAGATAAGCAAGTACAAGTTATTAACACAGATGTATATAGTGCAGGGGGAAGCAGATAGAATAGAGTCCGATAACTCTTGCACCCAAGAACATAAGGCCTATCACTAAAATAGGCAGCACAATGCATTCGTAGAACAAAAACGACTTCAAGAGGCCGTAATGAAAACTTTATAGATCTTATGAACAAGTTTTACTTCAAATTACTCTTGAACGAAAACATTATATTGTAAGAGGACATTACCGTTCGCTGGCCAGATATAATTCTGGAAACGTGATTTAGCTTCAAGTGTTTCTCCTCTTTCCCTGAGAACCATATCAAAACAGACTCATCCTGACAGTAAGATTTAGCAATTCAAAATATTAGAACAAGTATTGCTCAGTAGTACACAGACACAAATGTAAAGTAGTAGCGTGCACGTATAAAAAAAGGAGGAACAAATGCACACAAAATTAGAGTGGTTCGGCCTAGGGTAACCAGATTTGCTCAACCCCTAGCAAATCGAAAAACTAACCGTGCATCCGTATCATGGCATTTTATTAAAATATATGCATTTGAGCATCTGTAAGTACAACATATTGCATATCTGCATTACATTTTAGTATAGGGCGTACTACAAAATCGGCAACCTTGGTTTAAGCCTACACCATGATACAACTCCATTATGAATACTCATTAATTAGCGCCAACCTAATAACTCAAACACACCCTTGAGCCTATAAAGTGGAAAGACGTGACAAAACAAAGTCATGGTTGTGGCTACATCTTTCTACTACACTACAACTAAAGATTCTCATGTGTAGAGTCCACTAAGAAAGGTTTACTCTCGAGTCATCTACAGATACATACATGAACCATAAAAATCCTCTCTATAGTATAAACATGTAAATCGAATATCCTGTCCAACATATCCTAAATTCATGCATCCAGCCTTTTTATGAATGTATTAAATGTAAGACATTTCCTCTTTAGTTATTTTAGTGAAAATTGTTTTAGGAATTCAACGAGATCTCAACAGAACTACGGAATGTGGCAAATTGCTATATCAAGATGGGTACAAATGTTGAATCTTATAAGCATCAGGTGAGATAGAGGTCCAGAGGGGTAATGCTAGCATAATTAGTCTTTGTCCCAAATTTTTGGAATGAAGAATGCTGAAAGAAAGAAAGCAGATAAAGTAAAAGCTTCAAGCTTTAAAGTGTGTTTCTCAATTTAATCTATATGAACTTCAGCTAGCCCTGTAAGTCTGGGTTTTGAGAGGATGGCAAAGAACAACTGTAATCCTTCAATGCTTTAAGAATAACTTGCAATACAATGTAATATGATGTTCCATTTTGAGTTGCTCACGAGTTTGCTTATAATTCATTGTCATGACAACGATGGCATATATTTCTCAAGATTTCAGTATCTTTCTAAGATTCTAGTTGCTATTCTGTACTTGCTAATAGCCTACAATAAATTCACAAAGGTCATTTACGAAAGACCAAATCCAGTGAAAACTTGTGCATCCTTTTATCTAAGAATAGAACACCCAAAAGGCAAAGATAACTCACATTGGATAGCCGGAATGGACAGAACTTTGGCTTTCCTCGTCTTCCATACTTAAGAAGATATGCACCTTTTTTAAGCGCAGTTATTGCCTGATACAAAATTTAATGAGGAATTATAATTAGACCAAATTAATATAGCTTACACATCATAAGGAGAGAATAAGAACCTAGATCAAAGTAAAATTCTACATCAGCTTTAGTTCAAGGATTTCATGGGTATTGTTGAGAGTTTTGCTCGGACCGAGTGTCTTCTCAACATGATTATGTGTTAAAAAAGGTCTAAATCTCCATGTATTCATTAGTTAATAGTAGTTTTGACAGACTACAATTAAAGCATACATGGAAATTTTCCTTTTAAAGTGCAGCAAAATACTCTCCCAACATCCTATCAGGGTACTAAGCTTAAAACTATTAGATTCTGAGTAACCAGCCACTCAAGTGGGTGAATTTACCATCCTAAAAGACTGATATGCAAATATCTAGCACAACAAATCCTGAAAGTTGAATCTAAAGGATGTCTCATTATAGTAGCACATGCCTTGCAGGTGTAAAACTAGTATTTGAACCGCTGCTTGGCAATGCAATATATGATGCTAAATCGAACACATATTTTAAGTTACCAAACAGCAAGAACATTGCCGCTGAGTTAAAACAGCTGATGCAAGTCTATACTCGTACAGTTATCATTCTGTACATGGGCGCCACCTCCTTGGTGTCCCTTAATTAATATTATATCTTATAAAAAGAATCTATTTTTCCCGGTTACTCCCCCTTCCCATCATTTGTTTACTTATTCCATTTTTGGGTGTCTCATTCATTTGTTTACCTTTCTATATTAGGAGTTTCTAATGGTTAATTTGATCTTCCATAATCATTATTGTCTATTTGCCATCTAATAACAACCACAAATGGTCCCCTCCTCTCTCCTTAGTCTTTGTACCAAAACTAAATGTAAACAAATAACCGGAACGGAGGGAGACATTGGCAAGTAACACTTGCCTGAACAGTTTGAAAGATTAATTTTTTGTCAACTTCGTTGTAAAGACTAAAGAGGTCTTCATAAATTGTTGTGCATTCCACAGCTCAAGTTGATTTTACTCCGCCACTATTTTCTAAACGGATCAGATATGCATACAATGGAATGATGGATTTTAGGTAGGTAAACTCGACTTCTTATTGGATATAGAGTGATATTTGAAGGATTCGGGAATATTTGGTACTCATACTACGTATACTAGATCATGTGTTCGTTAGTGACAACGAAAAATATCCTCTCCCGGAGCAATTCTAGGGATTTACCAGATGCTTCTCGTGCTAAAGTGACATCCACGCATTTCCATACTAAACGATCTTAACTTCTATAACTCTTCTTTGTGAAACAAAAATACAATAATTCTCATGTAAGATACGCGTAAGTATCTGTTCAAGTACATAACTATACAAAATACTGCTCTAGGTAGGTTAAGGTTTTCCCGATCACAATTCTGACTCCTAACACAATAACTCCTATGTAAGATACTGGTAAGTATCCTAGCTTCACCCCTTGGTGCCTCTTAATTAATACCACCGTATTTTATCTTCTCAAGAAAATAAAGTCCGAGAAGATTTTTTGTCAACCCTCGTTGTAAAGAAGGCTTCATAAATTGTTATGACTTCCATGGCTATCCAAGTTGATTTTACTCCCCTAAATAATTTTTATACGGATCAGATAAGCATACAATGAATGTTCGGTAGGTGAGAATTGACTCCTTATATGATATGAGGTTTATAGTTAACAGTGTATTTGGTGGTCATACCTACAAATACCGGTGATGTACTAGATCATGTGTTTGTTATTGACAGAAAAATATGCTCCTCTAAACTCTAAAGTAACTCGATCATGTGAAACAAAAATACAACAATTCTCATGTCAGATAAGTATCTGTTCGAATACAAAAGTATACAAAATATTGATCTAGGTAGGTTAGGGTTTTCCCGTCTCCAGCATAAAATCCTAACCACTACCAGAGAGCAGTTTCATTCGACAGTCAACCCTTAGTCACATAAAACAGCTTAGGCGCGAAACAGATACCTACTTATTCCTAAATAGGAACCAAAACCTAAATGGCGAAAAGTCTAAAACATCTCACAACTCAAAAGCCAACTCCTGTCTCTTTCATTCTATTAATTACCACAAGTCCACAATTAATTAAACTAATCTTGCTATCAGCTCAATAAATGCTAACTATATAAATTATCAAATTTTCTTCGCTCTAAAATCCGAATTCTACAGCATGCTCCAAGATCATTTTCACTCAAAAGCACATCAACACACGGTCCACATGCTTCGGACTATTGTTCCACCAATCTATCAGCTCGTACAATCCAGAATCCACAATACTCAAAGTTACAAACACCGTACTATCACGACACAAGTAATTACTCTTCTTACAAACACCGTAACATCAACAAGTACAATCCACAATACGCTAAGTCGCTAACTACATAAATTATACGATTTTCTTCACTCTAAACTACGAATTCTACAGCATGCTCCAAGAGCATTTTCACTCGAAATCACATCAACACACACTCCACACGCTCCGAACTGTTATTCCACCAATCTATCAACTAGTACAATCCACAATACGCATCGCGACACGAATCATTATTCCTACAACTAATTAGCTAATAATCAAGCATTCCAAATTATACATACGATCAACAATAACAACAAATTTTATAGTAAATTCAAAACAACAAAATATACTAAATTAAATACATAAATTAAACAAATTAATTAATCAATAAGATGAGAAATTACCTGTTCCGTATCTCGTTCTTTTGTACCGTTAATCCGATTAAGATCCGATGTGATTCTATCCATATTTTCGACAATAAAATAACTAATCTAAATCATAATAAATCATCAAATATTAATCTCAAAATAATCATCCATACTCAAAACAATCAACTCCTTCCATACTCCATAAATCAACTAATTTTCTTCAAAAAAATCTCGAAATTAACAACTGTTCATAACTTCATAATTTCCTCAATCAATTACATAACGAATCACGCCGAAATTTGCAGCAATTTGAACCTAATTTCAGCTCCTGATTAATTTCGAAAAAAATTCGCAATCAAGTAGAATGATAATTGATTAGTTGTAGTAGAAGTGTCAGTCTACGTAAAGTCAAACCGCGATTGACTTCCGCCGCAAAAAATTCAAAAAAAAAATCAAAAAAAATTACTAAAAAATCCGATAATTAGAATAACAATAATAATTTATTCTAGTAAAAATTACGATAATGATGTTGATGATGATGATGAATGTTGAGAGAATATGATGATGATGATGATGAAGAATGCGTGAAAATGATGAAAATGAGAGAATCTGAGTGAAACGAAGAGTTGAGAGGAGAGAGGAAGAGTGAGAAGAGAAGAGTAGTCCAAATTAGCGTTAAAGGGGAAAAAGGAAAAAAGAGAGAAAGAGGAAATGACTAATGATAGAGAGATTGAAGATGGAAGAAAATTAAAGGAAATAATTTTTGTTTGTGGTCCTTTTTTCTTGAGAAAATTACTTCATGTTTTTTTAGGTCATTATCATTACTTCGAGTCAAGTCGAGTCGATTCCGATCACATTTGGTTTGGAGGTAGTGTAGGTATGAAAAACTGGTTAGTCGTGTTTAGACCTGTCAAAACATGACCCGATCCGTAAACCCGACCCGACCCGACCCGGTTTTTTAGGGTCAAGGACCCGTAAA
>JAOWBH010000047.1:987401-1000129 GCA_028566215.1 Silene coronaria
ACCAAACTTCACTCATATCCTTTATTAATATTTAATCCTACTTATTTCTACCTCTCTCCAATCACCAAACCCCATCCATATATTTTATTATTATTTAATCTTTATTATTTCTACACCCTTAATTTTTGTGCTCATTAGAAAGGGGAAGAATATAAGGTATGTGAGGGAGTATGTAAAAGCATACAGTAGTTTTTTCAATGATTTTTCTTTATAGGAGCACTTATTGCAAATAGGGGTGTAAACGAGCCGATCTGAGATCGAGCTGAGGTGGGTTCGGGCTCGGCTCGAAATTTTTAGCTCGTCGAGCCAAAAAAATTGGAGCTCGAGCTCGTTTTATCTTTATATTATTTTTATTTTTTTTTAAAAAATGTAAATAAATATAAATATTTTTAAATAACAAATATGATTATAAAATACTAAAAAACATTATATTAGAATATACCTATATATGGCCAAATAACATATAATTGAAAATAAAATTAATACTAATGTATAAAAATTATAAAAAAAATTATAAACGAGCTTCCGAGCCGAGCCGTTATGAGCTCGAGCTCGTTTTGATCGAGCACAAGCTGAGCTTTAACCGAGCTGATTCCGATTCCGATTCCGATGGCTTGTCAAGTCAGTTTAGTTCATTTATAGCCCTAATTGTAAAAATGCACACAAGTACACACAACAATACCCAATTGGTAGGATCATACAAAAAGGTCCCGTAGTTTAAAACTAACTTAAGTCATTATTCACGGGTCGCATATACTATTCATGTGGGATAAATAAGACAAAAACAGAGTGTCTATAAAGTAGCAATCTCTTTTGTATCTACCCACATAGATAATACTTGACCCATCGTAAACTTGTGACGGATGTACCCGACTGTCCGTCACAAGGGAGCTTTTAAATACTGCCTTGTCAATCTCAACACTTAAAAAAAAAAATGGTCCAAGGTCACATGAACACAATGGTCCAATTTGCCAAAAGACTAGCATGGAAAAATGGAGTACATGTTACCATAGCCACAACATGTAACACCACCAAACAATTGATGCCTAATATCTCATCTTACAAATCCATAACCTTAGAGCCAATTTATGATGACACCGGCGACTCTGAGTTCCATGTTAAGGACAGTTTGGCTAGGTTCGAGGCTGTAGCAGCTTCAAACCTAGCTAAAGTCCTAATTACTAAAAGAGAGAGCTTGTAATAAAATGTGTTTGTTGGTGTACCATGGGGGCCCTAATGGCAGCGCGCCAACAAAAAGTGACGGCTGCAACTTTTTTCACTGCTGCCGCCATTTCGTTTGCTTTTTACTCTTATATGCACCTAGAGTCCCAGGGTATGGGAACACAAATAAAATTTCCCTCGGTCTTACCACCTCCGGATTTGATTTTGAAAAAGCTTCCCATGCAATTTTTGTCATATGGTAACTATAATTCTCATAGTACTAGTGACAAAATGGGGCTTCACCCTTTGGTCCTATGGCTCTTGAAAGACTATGGGAATGCTGTTCAAGCTGACTTTGTTTTACTTAACTCCTTTGATAAGCTAGAGGAAGAGGTAATTACATTAATTTCGAGCACTTAATTTAATTAATGAAAGTCATATATAAATTAAACCGGCATAAATTATATATATAGGAGAAGAGTTGGTTCGCTTCATAAAATTTATAAAAATGCGGTAATAAATAACCTTTAAGATGTCATAATATGAAAGTTTTTGTTGTGTGTACTAATAAGAATATAAGACTATTCAAATCTCATCATTTGAACATACCAAAAAAAAAAAAAAAAAATCTCATCAACATTTGAAATGGTCAAAAACAACAAATACTCTAATTAAAAAAATCGTACCACATATAAGTATAGTAATCATGAAAACCGAAAATTGAAATCCATAATTTAAAAACCGAGAGTACTTTGATTATGTATAAAGAGAAAGGGAAAAAGAAAGAGAATTTTGTTTCTTTTTTCGAGAGAAAGGATATGGAAAATTTGTAAAAATGTGTACATAATTAGGTAAAATATGTACATGAGAGAAAAATTACAATCGCAGCTAAGAAAGCTGAAAGCATGTCAGATAATACCTTACTTGGATTAGTTGGTTGGATAAGACAAATTTCCAGTTAGTTCCTAGACATTATGCTTTTGTCTCATCTATCTTATTTAACTCATTTTAAATTTAAATCGGACATAAATAAGAATTTGTGTTTTAATTAGTGAAAGTCATATATAAACCGCTATAGGTTATTTACAGGAGAAGAGATAATTCACTTTGTCAACTTTACGGACATGGAGTAGTAATTGTTTGTTTCAATTATATAATGTGGTTGATTTTAAATGTTAAGATTTTGAGATTGATTTGTGAAGACATGTTTACATTGTAGGCACTTAAATGGATATCAAACATATGCAATGTGAAGACAATTGGACCAACTATTCCATCTACTTACCTAGACAAACAAATGGAAAATGATGTAGACTATGGTTTCAACCAATACAAGCCAACAAATGAAGATTGTATGAAGTGGTTAAGCACTAAACCGGCTAGGTCTATTGTGTACATTGCATTTGGAAGCGTGGCGCGATTGACCGGTGACCAAATGGTAGAAATCGCTGAGGCGTTGAAGGAAAGGGCTACAAGTTTCCTGTGGGTGGTCCGGGAAACAGAACAGGAAAAGCTTCCGGTTAGCTTAATCGAGGAAATATCAAGCAACGGTATGATTTTGCCATGGGCACCCCAATTGGAAGTTTTAGCCAATGAAGCGGTGGGGTGTTTTATGAGTCATTGTGGATGGAACTCGATTATAGAGGCTTTGAGCTTTGGGGTTCCGGTTTTGGCAATGCCACAGTTCTTGGACCAATTGGTTGACGCACATTTAGTTGACAAGGTTTGGGGGGTTGGGATCACGCCTAAGGAGGACGAGAATGGTTTGGTAACTCGCAAGGAAATTAGGAGTTGTTTAGACGAAATCATGGAAGGTCAGAAAGGGGAAAAGATTAAAGAGAATGTCGCGATGTGGAGAGGGTTTGCGAAGGAGGCATTGGATAAAGGAGGTAGTTCTGATATGCATATTGATGAAATTATCGAGTGGGTTGCGTCTTCTTAATCCTCAATTTGTTGTTTTAGCTAACTCATATTCGTCAATGGAGTAGTACTTGAACCGTTGAAGTATGAACGCCATTTCAACAGGCGAAAGCGTGTAGCGCCTTTTAGTTTAAGATGTCATTGATTTCTCAGAGTTATTGATAATAAAATAAAATGTGATTCAACTAGTAATATGTCTATTTTCGAATCGGGTGTGCTGTGTTCAGTACATTTGACATTTTGGATTTTTGGCATGTTACATTTCTGAGTGAGGTTTCCGCATGAGTACAACATTACCCAGTGGCTCAAAAGCCCGTGCAAATTACTGGGTAAGGAGGATCGTTAGTCTTATCCCGGTGCTAGCAACACAAGGTAAGGCAGTTCCAAATTTACCCAGGAAGAAAACTAAAAGCCTGAAGAAAATGAAGAAACAAGAAAGGGAACAAAAGAACCAAAACTCTATTTCCACTTAATATAATCAATATAGTGTACTGAATACAACACCATAATCTTTTTATTTCCTTTTTTTTTCTGTTTACTTTTAACACAAACAAAAATACAGAGAATTATACAGTATGCTACATTTCTACAGTCCAGAACCCAAATAAACTTTAGTAAAGGAAATGACAGATTGACAGATAATCCTCGCAAGTAAACGCGTAATCGAAACGCGCCACCCAAAAAAAAGGTTACTCTCAAAAAATGGACAGCAGAAAGAGGAAGAAATGAATAAAACATAAAATTACAGGAGATATATAAACTATATGCAATCAGTTAAAGAATGTACAAATAATAAGCACCAAGCTTAGATCTGTTCGATATCTGGGCATGCGTTGGATGCGTGAATCAGCTCCAAGATGGTGAAGATGGTCTATACAAATAGTCCTGAGAAGTAGCCACACCATAGTTCAAATCAAGACTGTGTAGTTGCTCCATCAGTTGAGATCGCCGCTCCTTGAAGAAGTCAAGCCTAGTTGTTAATTCCACTAATGTCGATGAAGCTACCGATGGATGTCTAGGAAAATCGAACGCCTACAAAGTACAAACCAGCATACCAAAGTAACTACTTTTGTTTCATATTAAGATAACTGCTTTTGCTATTCTTTGGACGATGTAAGAATTAAGAAAGTAAAATGGCACATTAAAGTGGATGTGCATATGATTGATTAGTCACTGGAAACAGCATTTCTATGTTTCTGGGTACAAGAGCACGATTGCGTTCATTCTACATGTCTAGATCCTCCCAGAGTAGTGAAGGTACAGTACCTCTTTTGACACAGAATAGGGTGATTAAGAAATTGCATCCAATTACTTTACCTCTTTCTTCTGTGCTAAGAAAGGTACTAGACCTCGAGTAACTGGAGAGGATCCAGACTCACATCCTAGCCCCTGATTCACAGATGGTGGGAGCGACATTGACGCACTAGAGTAACAATGTTGTAACACTACTCCATTTTATTAAAAATAAACTGTTGAGGGGTCAAAGCAGATACACTATTCTCCCTGTCACCATCCGTACGACCTTCCAAAAGAATCACCGCCAAATATAAAAGCAAAATGCAATAGAGGTAGCGGAAGTGTTACCTCTGCCACTCTGGAAGTGGATGGCACGGACGGTGAATCAATAGAATCAAACTCATCCAGAGACATGCCATTTGATGCTTCATTGCTTTTTGAATCACTCAAGTTAGTTGACTCTAAGAACTGCTTTCGCGGTTGCCTACTGCTGCTTCTGCCAGCAAATATGTGTCCCTTAGTTTTATTCCATTCGGGGAGTAGTAATCCATCCTACAGCAAAATCCATTATGTTACACAGCTTATCATGTTATTCTTACCCCTGCCAGTATCAAAATAGAATCTAATCTACTGTCTCCTAAGACATTTGTGCATGCTTCTAAGTATGAGCTAAGAGAAAGACAAGGCACTGCACTGCATTTTTTTTGGCTCAGAAAGAATCTAAAAATTTTCAGGCATACATGGGTGCGACATGGTCGACAACCAGCAAAATATACAAAGAAAAGCTTTGTTTTCCAAGACACGAGGTAACGAGGCACAAGGCACACTGTTTTTGATCCCACGAATTTGTATTTTCAATAAAATATTTTGTGCGGCAATACCATTTATTCGATTTTTAATAGGGCTTACATGAAAAGGAGTAAAAGCCAAGGATAATATGACAAAAAGAAGAGCACAGTTGAATAGTATGAATCATGCCAGCTACGCCTCATCTACAAGGCGCATTTAAGGAGCACCTAGGCCTTTTGGCTAGCGCCTCAATGAGCCTTGAGCTTAAAATTCTGCCCGAGGCGTGCTTTTTTTTTTTAAACTAAGAAGATAGGCCAGAAAGTAATATTATATACGCTTCGGCAATAAGGAAATAATGCAGACCCACCCATTCCTCTTCTAAAGCTATTGAGGAGGGTGAGGCAGAGCGGGAGGGTGTAACTTTAAGCAACTTTTACAGACCCAATAAGGATCAGACGAAAGATGTGTACCTCGTTCCTTTGTTTTCTTTCATGATTGCAATAGGCCAGAGTAGTATCAAAATCTTGCTGAATAATTCTCCTGCTCACAAAAAAAAGAGAGCAAAATTAAGATAGTTTATGTCCTTTGGCCTTTCGGTAAGGAAACAAACTCAACAAAGTGATATACGGAGTATTACGTAACACTTATATGCTCCAAAAATCAGCAGGTTGATTCATCTAAAAGGATATAGAATACAATAATCACCCTCCTTTGGTCATACCTGTCAGGCGCATCAGACAATGAGCCAAATTGATGTTGCCGTTGCTGATTGAGTTGATGATGCAGTTCAGCAACCTTTTGTTTCAGCCTGGCGACGTCAGCCTCAGCAAGAGCAATCTCCTCAAGCTCAGCCCTTGTCTACACAATAAGTAGACGTAATTATTGTACATTCAGGATAAAAATAAAAAATAAACTAGGAGAGTGCCATAAAATTCCTAGGGTAGTGAATGACCAACCTTGGAATCCATGCCACGGGAACTTGAAAATTGCCCGGAAGACATGCTTAGACCCACCTCCAGAGCAGCTCTAAGATCTCTTTCAGCTTGCAACTGCTCTTGCAATCTTTGAACCTGAGAGAACAAATTTATAAGAATGTAGCTTACACATGCTTACATGTTACTATCAGTCAACATAAATTACTTGATCTGGTAAAATAAATAAATATTAACAATATTTGAATATACAGACCAACAGAGTATAAACTGTCTGCTCTTACACATAATCTGTTTGCACTACTTATAGTGAGTAAAATCAGTCGGTCAATGCAATTCTGGAAGTGATTTTCATTCTTGGTCGTCAAAACACCTCTTTGAGTTAGGTGAAGATATGAGTTAATGACTAACATTGTGCACGTTCCACTAACCCTTACCCAGCCGTAGGTGAGAGTTTTTAGACACATGAGTAATGCTGTTGGAAGACAATACCAACAAAAAATAACTTGAACAGGTTGCACAAACCAGTTACGAAAAGACTGCTCAAGCATTTACTTATTTTATCAGATATCTACCCTTCACAAATGAGAAATAAATGAACTTGTACTTCCATAAATTTAACATAGGTATAATTAGGGTATTAATAGAAGCGTTAAACAAACAGCAAACTGAAAGAATAGATGTAACAACATCTTGCTCAAGTGCTAGGCGGCGCTCATGAAGAGCCTGTTTTCTTCTTTCCAGGCTAGCTTGTAGTATTGCATTACCACGGGCCTGCAAAAATCAATTATAAAATTGGCTTAGTTGTTGCTTATATTAAATGCAGTGGGTATATAATGCATCATTCAGACATTATTACTGTACCTCTTTTGCAATTCGGTGTCGCAAATCATTCTTCGTGATCTCAAGCCTCTGGATGGCAAATCTGTTAAACAACAGTGATGCAATTGATAATGAATTAATAAGCAATGATATGGAAAGTAATTAAAGAAATTAGCATCAGAACAAAAATGCATAGAAATAAACCAAAATTATTCCTACAATAAAAAGCATTTGAGAGCTTTGATTCAGCAAGGATAGAAGTAAAGGAAAGGAAAGTTCTTACTCTTCCTCTCCTGAAGAATCAACTGACTCCATAGATGGCGTTTTACGAGCCTGAGACAGCAAACAGAGTATTATTCAAGTAACTAAGCTGGTAACCATAGGATACAACTGATAATACTGAGCACAGGCATTACAACTGAGAATAACTTAGGCTAAAGAGCCAAATAAAATCAAATCTCATGTAAGGTACACACAACATTGAAAACAGCATTCCTGATGAATGGAACTACAAACTCAGACTGCAGAAGGCAGATTAACATAGCCAAATCTCATGGCTCTGATTATATTTCCCAAGAGCTGAGTGAGCCACAATAACCAATTACTGCATCATGATAACCAGTAGCATAATGTTTACATCTAACCCCTGAACTTCCCAAGCTCCTAATTATACATTTCCCAAACTGCTATCTGAAAGGATAAATCCATTTGCTGGGTGTTGTCCAATACTTCCTTTGAAGGCCAGCCACTACTCTATTCGTACAATAGTATCCAATACATATATCCCCTTGCCCGTTAGCTCTAAGTTCCTCTCCTAATATTTTCTCCCGTCCACCCACAAACAATAAAGAAACAACAACAATGCCTTGGTCTCCAAAAATTGAGATCGACAAACATGAATATCTTATGGAAACGGTCACAGTAGGGTGGGGAAAAAATAAGAAGGTGAAGAGAAGGGAAGGCGCAATAGTAAAATGAAGTATATAAGCAACAACAACAAAAAAGCGAAAACAGAACGAAAGAAAAAGGGTACAAAAGTAACACAGGAAAGATAATAAGGAAAAGATTCAAATGAAAACAAAAAATTTTTAAACAAAAGATAAGTAAAAGGAATCGAATAGGACGAAAAAATATCCCTCGAATTTGCTCTCTCCAGCACTATTTTTCCTCAATGTCAACTAGACCTGAATAGCTTTTAATCGGGCCTAGCTTATCAGAGCACTAATGCAAGCTGATCAGGATCCAGCTAGTTATGAACATACGAGCAACAAAGCCTTGTGATGCAACCAATTAACCAAATGCCCCGTGAGGGTAACTAGGTTCCCTCAATCCCTAAAAAATTGTGAGTCAGTTCAAACGTATTCTATCATGGTGCTTGCTCAAATCTATGCATAAGACACTCTATCATGAGCGTAGCGTAAATTGGATATTACGTATTAGTAAAATATTAGGAACAAGTGCAAGAAGGGGAAAAGCATTTGAAGGTCAGCTACACAAAATAATGCAATGCATATGTGCACTAATAGATAGCTCACCAGAAAATTGATTAAAAGGGGAGAGTGGGCATGGAACAGAAAAATATGAGAAGAAAAAGGAACAAACGGTATGCTAGAAGTCCAGAAAGACACAAGGGAAGCGAGAAAAATTACCGAGTTTCTACCCCAGAATGTTGACCGTTTAACATTCGAACCAGCGAACTTGCTGGTTGGTTTCTCAACACTATCTGGCACAGAGATAGGTAAAGGGGGTCCTGGATCCATTGATAACAGTATCTCCCCCATTGAACGATAAGATTCTCCAGTTGTAACCACAGGACTGTCCATTACATTATTGATGCTTTCACTCCCTTTAACTGGAGTATTCTGTTCACTCAACTCGCCATTAGACTCTCTCAATGTATGAGGATCTGTTCGAGGTTTTGAATTTACAGATGAGCCATCGTCACCTCTAGGTGATCCATCAGAATAATCACCTCCAAGACCCTGAACCTGAATATCAGCCAAGAAAGTCATTATAACCCTGCATAGTTCCCTTGTAGGTGGAAGTGAGCCGTGGAACCAGCTTAAATAATTCATGCATTGGGAAAGATAAATAGATATATAATGTTTCAATTTTCAAACTAGTTCATAGGAGAAATAAAAAGCAGAACCTTATAGTCATATAGGTCACTGCCAGCATAGCCACTGCTTTCACTAAGTTTACCACTCAGCACCCGTTCTTGACCATCATCAGTTTCATGGTCGACTCCATTTTCAGTATTGTGATACCCGTTGTTTTTGACAATCAGAGTATCGTCATCTGTTGAATCATCGCTACCACTGTTATCGATACGGGAGTCAGCTGAAATTGAGCATCTTTGTAAATTATCATCCTGAAAAGGGCAATGCAGAAACACAGTCAGTAAAACTTTGCTGGAAGAAATGGAAGACTGGCAAATGATCCAGGTAAAAAAACCTATTTACAATTAAAGATCAAAATCCATTTCATACATGACTTCTCCTTCTGTACTCAAGCAGCACACCAACACTACCTCCAAGGCGTCAAGGGCTCCCACAAATGTTAGGGATCTTGTTTACTCATGCTAGAATAGAACTTACGTTGAATTATGGGATGGATAGAATGCTTAACAGTCAAGACGCTTCAAAACTACTCTACAGTAGAGCTAAGAAGCAGATAAACCAGAAAAGCACGATCCCCCGAAATTCAGAAGCCTAAGAGAAGTTTTCGCATCCAACAAAAGGTAACCAGAGGACACCCATAGACAACTGAAGCAATATTTCAGTCCTGATTACTCTATACACCACCTCCACTAAAGATGCACATAGATTTTAGAAAACTTGTTAGATTCAAGGGGAAGACATAGAATGGTAAACAGTTAACACTACTGTACCTTTGCTAAAAGGATGAGGACCCTACAGACAGTGATTATATCCTATTGGGAGAAAAGAAGAATTGTCCCAGGCAATAGAATTTGTGTATCATAAAAGGCAGGCAGACATGCATTGTGACACTTACTGACAGATTATCCCTTGAAACCGTAAAATATTGGAAGCATAAATTTTACGAGATTCTTGACATTGTTGCGACTTGCCCCTATAACGTTCATTGATACATACACATTGCAGATTAAGTATATAAAATAGGGGTGAAAAAAGGGGTCTTTTGTCAAAATGACCATTATAGTAAAACTAATTACCAAAATAACCATTTTTTAAAACTATTTTCATTAACCAAACTAACATAAAGTCTTACAAAAATATTGAGTAAATTATTGATCTTCTCTTGAGCTGGGCAATATCTAACCCCCATAGGAATACTATGTAAAGCAAGCACAAATATTGCGTGGATACACATTTTTGTAGCCATAAATTTAATAATAGCCATGCATTTTGGGATTGAATACTAATCGGGAGGTAGTATCAAAAGCTTTGAAGTATTTGTTGCTCTAGTGATTCAATTGGAATCATAAATTGATATTGTCTTTTATCATTAATTTGAGCATAAATATCATATCGAAACAAATCTATAGAATAAGGGGGCTCAACTATATCTGAGCATTAGCAATGAAGACGTTAATGGAGCTTTGGAGAACGAAAGTGAGAAGTAAATGAGTTATTTCTAAGGAGACGAGAACAAGAAAACATTCGCAAAAATTACTCTAATTGTCAACCATAATCGTAACATATGCGCAAACAAGAAATATGAAGACTTGCGCTATGGACGGTGAAATTGTAACAGTAGGTTTTTCATAGCTTTATGGTTGACTTTGGGTTAATTAGGAATGTAGTTTAGAAAATGACTATTTTAGAGAATAATTTTTTTAAATGGTTATTTTGGTAAATAGTTTTGCTCTTATGGTCAATTTGGCTAGACTCTGAAAAAAGAATGTGTAAAACATTAACCTATCATAACTGTTAGAGAAAGGCATGTCATTTCCCTTGAGCAAAAAGATTGCAACAGCACAAAGAAAGGCAAATATCATGAAAATAATCTGAAATCATTTTATGTCAAATATACTCCTACATAGGTTTTAGACTTGAGATATTAAGAGCGACTTACATCAAAAATATTCTCATATTCTTCCAGAAGAGTTGCAGTGATAGCTTGAGCGTTATTAGCAGCATTGGCAGCGGCTAGGAGCTGGGCTGAATTATCACCATTAAGATCAAAGTCATCATCCAACTCACACTCACCCGCTAAAAGAGGGCGTAAAAGCAAAGGTGCCATGCAAGCAGCAACAGCAGATGGCGTCATCCGATTATCAGAGGCATGGGAACCAATTCTGTGCATCATTCTCAAAATTCTGCAAGAATGAATAATGAAAAATATACAAATCATAGGACATGCAAGAAGAAAATGGTAATTTCAAAAGATTCAAGGAACTTGCTTGAGAGGCGCATAACAAATAGTTTCAAGTTCAGAATACCTTTGCAATAATCTTCGGTTTGGTTCTGGAAATGTTTCTAGTATAGCTGATCGCATAGCATTTACACGGGCTTCCTTGCGATCAACTCCTGATCCAACAAAGCAGAAGAACAACAAATACTGGTTGGTCCACGCACAGAAGCAAAAAATAATAGGAACTTGCAACATGTTTAAATTAACTCTATCGAATATCGACCGTCTCGTTTAAATAAGAGAGAGTGCTCGGACAAAAGATCGCAAGGAAAATTTCATAAACTAATCCACATAAAATTGGTCAGAACTACTAACACCATCAAAGCCTGAAAATAATTAAAAAAATTGATACCAGACCACAAAAAAGGGATTAACAAGGCGGCAAACAGATATACCGGACAACAAAAGAAGACCCACATAGTGAAGTATTCCTGAAACCCACAATCATCCACGCGAGAATACGCGTTGTATACTTGTACGGGGTCCTTATTCTAACTACAGTACTACATCATGGAGATACAGAAATGGGCCGAGGGGTGAGGAGAAGTCGTACTTCAGGCCTCTGATGGCTAAAGTTGTTGTACCTCAGGTGTTTGCAAAAGAAACTTTTTATAGCAGGAACATTTTCCCTGATAAAACGCGATTCAGTTCGACATTAATAAATACATTAGAAATAATTTTGAAGCAAAAAAACCTGATGAGTTTAAATACTTTAATTTAGCCCAAGTAAAATATAAAACGTCTAAAAAAATGCAAGCTGAACTTACTGTAAGCCTCAAGCAAGGCAGAGCAGCAAGATGCTGGAACTGGGGATGAAGGAAGCTCGCGAAGAACATGCTGCAAATCAAATTTTAGTGAATTGACCATATGACAAATCTCATGGCTCAGGAACAGAGATCAAGCACGGTACCTTCACACAGTCACCAACAACATGTGCATCCTCATTTGGATCAAAATCATTTTTGCCTGGAAAAACATACCAAAATTTGCAAAGCATTAATAAAAATACAAGAACTGCGGATAACAAATAAGCATGTAAAGAGCTACTCCAATTAGACATCCAACAAACCGTGTTCATAATCTTGGACTCTACGCTCCACCTCTTCAACGTCTGCAGACAGACGTAAAATTCCTTCAACTTTTATTCCTGCAGAAATTAGGAAACCGTAAAGCTATGTAAATTATAATTGCCTCGTGCGGCAAACAGCAACCCACCAAATTTTACAGGATACTAGTTTTAATCATGTGCAAAAAGTGCACGGGGTATTTTTAATAAAGAATTTTTACAAAGAGATGTGAAAAGAGTAAACATCACGTTCATAAATACACTAAGCCAGATATGAATATTACATTACTTGAAAAGATTGAAGAGTACAATTAATTAAAAAATTTGTAAAATTACGTAAATAGGTAACTAATACGGAGTATATTTTGTTACTTTGTAAATAAGTTTAATATTACAAAACAAAA
>JAOWBH010000047.1:1007013-1018398 GCA_028566215.1 Silene coronaria
AGTTAGAAGCAGAACTCGGTATTCATCTCATAAAAGAGCTCAAATAAGAAGAAACAAAAGAGAAATCTTCTAATAATCTAATATAACAAATGGTAAGTAAACATATGCCCATAGACAAATGGAGTAAGGTTTCATTCAGCAGTACTCTATGCGCCACTTCCATTGGAGATGCATTAATGATTAGACATTACAAGCACTGTTACATTTTAGGGAAAGACATCTGGGAAAAACTGAAAAGGAAAAGGATCCTAGATACTAATATATAATTGAAAATATAACTTCTGGAGAGAAGGGGAAGAAAAGAAACAAAAGCTTTCACAAGTATGAATATTTATGATAGCAAGTCAACCTAACATGCGAACGTGAAATCTTGAAATCGTTGAAAAATGGAAAATTAATTTAATAAACAACTGAGTTAGTAACCACCTTGGGTTTAAAAAGGAGCGAGGTGCAAAGGGAAGGGCGTAAAAAGAAAAATTGGTAATTGCAACGAAGTGTGTCTAGTAGAAGCGCTTGATGCAGAGGCACACCTAAGGTGCCCCATGGCGTATTGAGCCTTTAGCTAGTGCTTCAGTAACCCTTGCACTTTTTAAAATGAAGGTAAACCCATTACCTTTGTTCACCAACACATGCATATAGGGGAGCAGAGAAGCACAAATAAACCTACTACTACTGCATTGAAAGAAGTGTCATTTCCAATGAGCAACCAGATTGCAGAAGCTCAGGTGACAGAAAAGAACCAGACAGATACCAGAAACTCTGAGAGCAGCTAGACAGAAAAGGGCAACTTACATCAAAAATATTCTCATATTCTTCCAGAAGCGTCGTTATGATAGCTTGAGCACTATTGGCAGCATTAGCAGCAGCCAGCAGCTGGGCTGAATTATCACCGTTCATATCAAAGTCATCATCCAGCTCACACTCACCAGCTAAGAGAGGGCGCAGAAGCAAAGGTGCCATGCAAGCAGCAACGGCAGCTGGGGTCATACGATTATCAGAGGCATGAGAAGCTATTGTGTGCATCATCTTCACAATCCTGTAAGGGACGTGAATGGATAAAAAAGGAAAACAAAAAAAAAATACTTGTAGTATGGTAAGCCTAGCATTCCAAACAATTTTAGAAACTCCAAGGCGTGATCGCAGCAAAAAACACATAAATGTCAGATTCAAGCACCAACTATGCCAAGACATTAAAGAAGAGACTAGTCAGCATGTTTTTCTCAAAATCAAGTATTATATTTTAAGTATGCCAGTGAAATAACTTTTGACGCCAAACATCATAAGATGGACAATTACAGATCACAAGAGAACATAGAGTGCAGAAGTGCAGAAACTAACTGCCAGAATACAAGTAAGACCTTCATAAAAATTATAAAATCAGAATTTCAAACACACAAGGATGACAAGACAAAAAAAAAGTACCTTTGCAGTAATCGCCGGTTTGGTTCTGGAAATGTCTCCAGTATAGCTGATCGCATAGCATTTACCCGAGCTTCCTTAAGATCCATTTCTGATGCAACAGAGCAGGAAACAAACAAACTATTGGTTGACCAATTCCTAGAGTTGGGGAAAAAGTACTGAGCTTGGCAAAATGTAAAAAATAACTATATCACAATAACCATATGATGAAAAAAATAATGAGGTCTAGGACAAAAGGAATGCCTTTAATGATAAGATACTGCTATCTGAACTTACTGTAAGCCTCAAGCAATGCAGTACAGCAAGATGCGGGAACTGGAGATGAAGGGAGCTCTCGAAGAACGTGCTGCCAATCGGAAATTTACTAGTTGACCATGAGCCAAATCACATTGCTTAGGAACAAATACCAACAAAGATAAATAAGAAATACCTTCACACAGTCACCGACAACGTGCGCGTCTTCATGAGGATCAAATTCATTTTTACCTACAAAACATACCCAAATTTGAAGGAGATTAACAAAAACCTGAGGAGAGAAAATAAAATACAGGCGCGTACAGAGTAGTCTCAAGAAACACTGCAAACAAAGATAGGATCTGAACCTTGTTCATAATCCTGGACTCTACGCTCTACTTCTTCCACATCTGCAGCCTGCCGTAAAATTCCTTCAACTTTAATCCCTGCCGAAATATAGGACACTATAAAGTTATGCAATAACCTCGGTCCTCGGCTAGACTAACAGTAAAACTACTCTTGCTGGAAGTTAAGGTCGTGAGGAGAGTAATAAACAGCAGTTGAATCTTCATTTTGCCAGGGAACAAAATAAGAAATAGAAATGAGAAAATAATAATAATAATAATAATAATAATAATAATAATAATAATAATAATAATAATAATAATAATAATAATAGTGGGGAAAAAACACTTCAAAGAGAGGTCTGACAAGACTCACCATAAGTCTCAAGAAATCGAAGAGCTTTCTCCAGAAATGATGGTCCCCCATCTATATCCTCCAAAGCGAGCAAAATTGGTCGTCCAACTACCAACGATTTAACAGGTCGCTTATCTCGCCCTGAAAGTATCAGAATGTCACTTCTCAGGGAAAATATAAACAAAATTCCTTTATAAGCAAGACAATTTGTCACATGAAGTGGAACAAGAAGTGAAGATACTGAAGCAAGAATAATGTAAACAACATATTTAGTGACAAAGTGTGAACAAAAAACACGTACATTGATTAAAAGATCCATCAATAGCATCACTTGTGTCATTTCGAAATATTCCATTATGACCCATCACAAGAGCAGCACTCGGTGCCTGTGCAAGCGCTTGCTCCAAAGCTGTCTTCCATTCATACAAGTCCTCTGATGTCTCAGTCTAAAAGTTCACAACGCCAATGAACAAATACAGATATCAACACTCTTTGTAAAATCTTGTCCTGTGTATGACATCTCTACGACTATATGTCTATGTACGTTAGAAGAAAAACTGTCAAAGTGCAATCATTCCATCAACTATCAATCATCAAACAAATAACAAGCTGTCTGGAAGTACCTTCAGTGTGAAAGCTCGGCCATCACGTCCATCTGGAAAAAGCACTGTCAACAGCTTCTTGTCCTCTCTTACAACAACACTGAAATTGATAAATATTCAGACCAGGAAACAGAAACAAACTAGCAAACAAGAGAATCTACAGAAACAATAACCTACCTTCCAGAGTTATTTAAATCAATGCCACCTAAGGTTAGATTCACTTCTCCACCTCTCTGAGGAAGGGCACTCTACAAAACCACCAAGTTGCATTACCATTAATCGCATAGAACATCAATGTGGTTAGTTCAAACTATAGTAAACGAGATGCAGTGCTTCAAATTCATTTAGAGCAGCCTAAGGCTTACAGGATCATTTTTAAAAAATACTAATGAAGTACGTGTCAGGATAAACCAGCGCTTCTTCCAAGACTTCCAACCCAAGCCTGCAGCAATGGATAACATATCAGAACAAAACCAAACCCAATGTCTACAAGCAATATAATTCCTAAATTTAGAGAGAGCAAATTAAATAGAAAAGAACCAGAAAATTAAAAGCATTTCTCATTTAATATGATATAATCCATAACATATAGCCACGACATTAATAGCCAAGAGTCTAATCAAAATATTCAGCTGCGTACATCTAAAACCTCATCCTCCACTCCCGCTTGGCAAAGCCTCTTTAGAGGTGTTGGGGTAATGTAATGTAGATGTTGATTCTAATATTGAACGGATGTGAAGATTAATAGCTAGGAAGGTGAAATTAATAAGAGAGAGAGAGAGAGAGAGAGACAAACACCAACCTTTGGATGAGATAAACAGTGGTCCACTCTTAAAAACCTGAAGTATTACACACATACTAATAAGAAACATCGAACATACTAAGGAAAAGGATCATGAAATGTACGATAAAACATGGAACTAAAATTTGCAGAAGGAAGGCCAAATCAAAGGTCATGCAAGTAGTTGATATGAGCCCCGGTAATTCCCATAAAATACTACTCCCTTTGTCCCAGTCATTTGTTAACCATTGTGTTTGCCCTTGATTAAAATAGCCCTCACAAAGAAAATAAAAGATAAATGATTGGGACAGAGGGTAGTAAGCATAAACACGGTAATCAATATCCTATAGCTAACAGAAACAGGACTACAGATTCCTACTCTACTCGCAGCAGCAATTCATAATCCTATAGCTAAACAAACCTAAAATCTGTACATAACAATATGCTGCAGTCTCTTCTTTCATACGACACTTAACAATTGTTGACAGACACTAAGAGTAATTCAATTAGGATTATTAATAATTCATAAGCCAAGTAGCCAACTATAAATCTCCCCCTCCTATAACCCCGAATTCTTCACCAATAAACCTACGAATTCCGTGATTATCACTCATTTGATCACCATAACACAATCTACTTATCCAATCAATTAACCAAAACTATGAAATCATCAAATACTATAACCCCTAACCTCGAATCGGTCACCCATAAACCTATACATTTCCTTCCAACCACCGCACTATCACTCATTTGAGCACACCATAAACACTCTAATATATCCACATACAATCAATTCACCGATAGTTACAATTTAGAAATCATCAAATACTATAACCTCTAGCCTCGAGTCGTTCACCATAAACCTATGCATTTCCTTCCAACAACCGCAATTATAACTCATTTGATCAACACAACACAAACTACTATTGAGTATATTCAACCAATTAATCAAAACTAAGAAATCATCAAATACTATAACCTCTAACCTGGAATCGTTCACCCATAAACCTATGCATTTCCCTCCAACAACCGCGATTATCACTCACTTAATCACACCATAATATCCCTACTTTATCAAACCAATTAACTAAAACTCAGAAAACATCATATACTATAGCCTCTAACCTCAAATCATTTGCCTATAAACCTATGCATTTCCTTCCATTAACCGCGAATATCACTCATTTGATCACCATATCACTCTACTTCATCCAAATATAATCAACTCAGGAATACTTAGAAATCATCAAATGCTATAACCTCTAACCTCAACTCCTTCACTCATAAGCCTATGCACTTCCTTCCAACAACCACATTTATCACTCATTTGATCACACCATAACACACTCTACTTCATCCAAATACAATCAATTACCCAAAACTAATAAATCATCAAATACTATAATTCAACTACAACATTTTAAACAATAATAACCGTCATAATACATTACGACTCACGAGTAATTCAGTCAGGGTTATTAATAATACATAAGCCAACTATTAATCTCCCCCTCCTAATCCTATAACCTCAAATCATTCACCCATAAACCTACCCATTCCCTTCCAAAAACCAAGATTATCACTCATTTAATCACACCATAACACACTCTACTTTACCCAATACAATCAATTAACCAAAACTAATAAACCATCAAATACTATAACCTCTAACCTGGAATCGTTCACCCATAAACCTACCCATTTCCTTCTAACAACTGCGACTATCACTCATTTGATCACCAAATATATTACACTCTACTTAATCCAAAACTAAGAAATCATCAAATACTATAAACTCGAATCGTTCACCCATAGGCTAATCCTATGCATTTCCCTCCAACAACAGCGATTATCACTCATTTAATCACACCATAATCCACTCGGCTTAATCCAAAACTAATAAATCATCAAATACTATAACCTCCAACCTCAAATCGTTCACCCATAAACCTATGCATTTCCCTCCAACAACCGCGATTATCACTCATTTAATCACACCATAATACACTCAACTTAATCCAAAACTAAGAAATCATCAAATACTATAACCTCCAACCTCAAATCGTTCACCCATAAACCTATGCATTTCTCTCCAACAACCGCGATTATCACTCATTTAATCACACCATAATACACTCAGCTTAATCCAAAACTAAGAAATCATCAAATACTATAACCTCCAACCTCAAATCCTTCACCCATAAACCTATGCATTTCCCTCCAACAACCGCGATTATCACTCATTCGATCACACCATAACACAACCAGTACTATAACCCCATAAACCTACACATTTCCCTCCAAAAACCGCGATTATCACTCATTTAATCACACCATAACACACTCTACTTTATCCAATTACAATCAATACATCATCAAACACTATAATTCAAGTACAATATTTCAACACATAATAATAACAATCAAAATACACCAATGCAGCAAGCAATTAACACCACAAAATCAAACAAAAAACAACAAAAATTAAAATGCAAGTTAACAAAAACGGCACCGTATTGGATGGACCACCAAGTCTAGTTCGTTCAAAAGCCGCCATTGTTAAGCATCAGTAGCTTCTTATTAACTCAAAATCAACCAAATTAATCACAATATACAAATGTACTATACAGTATAAAATACAGTTTAAAATGCGATTGAATCGACGGACGAGTAATCCATGGAGTCGACTCGAGGAGATCGGAAGTAAAGAAGAAAGAGAAAGAGAGAATTGCGGAAATTAGGGTTTTGAGAAGGGAAAAGAGTAAAGGAAAGGGAATGAAATTGGGGGAAAAAGGGATGTGAAGGAAAGAGAGAGTGAAGAAGAAGAAGAGTGATAATGGTTGAAGAAGAAAAGAGACAAAACAAAAGCATACAATACATAACACAAATTAACCAACTGTCCCAACTAATGCTTTTTTTTATTGGATGATAAAAAAAAAAAACGGATAATTCACGTGGTATTCTCGAGATTTGCAACTTTAATTAGAGAGTAACACGAAATACTCATTTTTTCGAAAAGACGAGCAATTTGAAAAAAAGAATTATCGTCTTCTGAATTCGGAAATACGAATTATGGTCACTTGAAATTTTTCGAGTTGAAAATTTGGGTATTTCGTGTAAAGTTGCAAACCTCAAGGGTACCACGTGAATTATCCAAAAAAAAAAATTGATTTTCGATATTTTGTGTGAAATCGTTGTGTGATTATTTCGGAATATACATGAGTTGAGTTGGATTGAAGTAAAATGACGAGTAAATATGAAATGAGCTCATTAAAAAAAATCACGCTATTGTTCGTTCAGATTTAATTTCGGCTCATTTCAGTTTAGTTTAACTATGTTTAATTCAGTTCATTTTTTCGTAAATTAACTTCTTCAGCTCTATTCAGCTCGGTTTAGTTTATACCGGCTTCATTAAGTTTAGTTCAGTTTAACTCAGCCGAAAAGAGCGAGGCCTGAATCTTGCGGCACAATATAAATTTGGATTAAGATGGTTTAAAGTGAACTGAATTTTGATGGCTCGATTGATCTAGAATGACGAGTATTAATTAATGAAATGAAGAGTTAAGATAAATTAAACATAATTAAAGAAAATTAAAATCAAGTTTAAAAATTACTTATTATTAATGTGGTGTGTATTATTTGTTCTATATTATTTTTATACGACAAATTTATTTTTAAAAGTATATAAAGTAATCGTTAATTCCTTAAACATTTTATAGCATTTTTATTTATGTTTCTTGTTTGTTTATTTGGCAACTAGATAATAGTTAATCTTAATTTAGGAGTTTGATTAAATGAGAGATTAGGTAAAGTATAAGTGTGTTTCACATTTTTCAGAGTTACTTTTTGAGGAAGGATTAAATTAAAGTTTGTGAGGTGTGTTAAAGAAAGAGGTGAAGGAGGGGAAGTATTTAATGTTTTATTTTATTTTATTTAGTAGGTAGTTATTTCTTTGTCAAGTCAACTTGACCAATGCTACACAATTAAGCAAAGGTTCATGACATACTCCTTATAAAATACATTTGATTTCTAACTAGTTCAACAAATTGTTATAAGCCTTTTACCTAGAGCAAGAGCCTTAGAGGTGGATAGTAGTGTGTAGGGTCGGCCGAGTCAGACTAGGCTACAGGTCGGGTGGGACTGAAGGGGACGAGGTCTGAGCCCAAACCAAGAAGGGTGGTCGGGCTTGAGCCAGGCTATGAAAATATTGGCTTTGGACCGACACGGTATGGTGGATAGGCTGACGAGCCTGATGGTGTGGGCTGCAAGAATCACAACCCGAGTTCCGCCCGAGTGAAGGATATTGGTCAAGTAACGGACCAACGGGCTAGAGCTGGCGTGGCGGGCCAGGCTAGTGCGGGTTGGCATGGCCCGCACTTATGTCCACCTCTACTTATACCTAGGGTTGGAGGTAGAATTTGCATTCAAGCAGATAAGTGAAGGTGAATAAGTTACAGTATAAAGTGAACTTCAGATTTCTCCGAGAATCCTAGATAAAAACTTCGGAAATTTCATCTCTCTAGTAGGCACAGACGAATATGCTAGCCTCATCGCTCCAACATTGCTTATAACATTTTTTTTTGATGCATTGTTTTTTTACTGATTAACGGTACATCACTTGCACAATATAGTTTATGGGTACTTTATAGCTCAACATTATTGACTTATTGTATTGTTATTATTTTTATTGATACAACTTACAAGCATTTGATTAAGCTAAATCAACCAATTACAAATTGACACTCCGTTTAAAAGATAAGGTTATACACTTATACGGTTATACCTTACGGTATTACAGAGTATAATAGCAAAGTAAGTTAGCAAACTTTATAATTAAGTTCTCCGAAAATGATTCTGGCCTCAATCTAAACATACAAGATAACACAAAGTACCCCGTATAATTTTTTCATTTCATCTTTACCATGATTCGTCTATGTAATATAGATAAAATCACAACGAGTCTACAACAAAGACACTGTAAGTAAAATTTTCGGTTAACATTCCTAAAATTTGCCAATAAAATTACTCCATATGATTCACAAAAAACTAATTCAAGATATACTAAACGGATAGTACAAGTAGTGACATATTTGAACTCCGAATAAAAATATTCCGAGTGTCGACTAAAAGTATCACATACCGATAATTGGAATAATCTCCTTCCGAATTATAAACATCAAAGTACTTTATAAGTACAAATTTGATATTATTCCTTAATTTAAGATTTCAAAAATTTATGAAAAGATGATATTATGTGTTATTTGGACCACATGAGTGGATCATACAAAAATTGTAGTTGTAATAATACAACTTGCAATGTACGTCTTGCAAAATTAGAGAAGAAACAAAAGGACGGGCGTAATCGCTAACTATTATATGAGACGGTTTTATAGTTTTGTAATTTTTTTGTTCAATCAAATGTAAAAATTATCTTAAATTTAAAACGGTTTTAAGTGAAGTACCATTATTAAGTCCACAACATATTGTCACGAGTGACTAATTCCTCTAATAGTGATATTTTTTTCAGTAATCATTGGGTGAGAGTGTGAGCGGTCTCACGGTGTAAGGTAATTCACTTTTATAAAAATCATTCTTTTATTAATGAGTAGCAGTAAATAAATGATTTTTTTCACTTTTTTATTTTCCGGATAATGCACACGGTGCCCCTGAAGTTAGACATTTTGCTTTTTTGTTTCGGAAAAGTTTAAGAGGCAATAAATTGTGTTTACGAGCTCAGAACGTGACAATATTTTTTTTTCCAAATCGATCATCTTTTCGAGAACTACGATTTGGAAAAAAAAAACTGTCGTATTTGGATCCCGTAGCTAGGAGATTTTGTACGTCAAAACTATTTTAACCGAACAAACTTTGAGTGATTATATCTCTTGGTCACGAGTTCCAAACCCCCCAACACTTTTTTTGTTCTCGGAAAGATGATCAATTTGAAAAAAAAATCGTAACTTTCTGTACTCGTAAACACGAGTTATGGCTCCTTAAACTTTTTCGAATCGAAAATTTGGGTATTTCGGACAAAACGTCAAACCTCGGGAACACCGCATGCATTTTCCACTCTTTTGTTAATCACTGTGTGAGATCGTCTTACATAATTTGTTTTTTTTTAAATTTAAAAAAGGTGGGGTCCACTGTAATTAGGGCCAACACTCACTTGTGTTAACAGGTGGTCAGTCCATTGTGTCTCCCACACTGTTTGTCAGGTTCAATATAAGACAGTGAGGAAAGTGTCCAATAAGATAAGCTCTCATTTTCGAGGTCATTTCCAGCAAAGCGTCTTGCGAAGCTGAAGACGGATATTGTCCCTTTCACAATATTATATGTGGGAGGACAAGTGGGGTGCTCTATTTAATTCCTACTTGACTTGTCACTTGTATATTGTGAGAGAGACAATATCCTTCTTCAGCTTGTGACGGATAGTGTCCGTCTTCAATGAGAAATTGTGCATTGCGAGAGCTTAAAATTTAATGTCCTTCAAACGTAGCGGCAGTGAGTCCCCTCGTCATTAAGGAAAAAAAGAAGATAAATATATTCGTTTTACACTTGTATGTTTTCTTAGACTTTGAGTTTGTCATTCTTTGGTAACTTACATGATATACATGGTTTAGACTTTACAAGCTATTATGTATATGTAAACCCGGGGTTTGCCCAGTGCGCACCAGAAATAAGCAGATAGCACGAGTCCCCTTGTTGTAAAAAAATAATGATAGAGATATTCGCTTTACACTTGACACTTGTATTTAAACGGGATAAATGCGTAGATAAAGGAATAATATCTCGAAAATAACAAAAGTCTTGCCCCAAGTTTTATCATATTTATTTATCTAAATAATGTAGTATTTGATCTGTTAGTCATGAAATCATATTTACCTCTTAATATCGTTATATCGTAAATATATCGATAATAACATGCTTCGTAATGCATGTTATAGCTTGATGAATGGGGTTTAGAGGAGTGAGGTGGTTGTCGAGAAAGGTGAATTACGGTCGATTGAGATCGGTGATTTATTAGGTGGTCGGTTTGGTTAAGACTTAAGAGATATGTGACAGCAGACGTGTAAAAACAAATGATGCGAGAAGCTAAATGCAATACATTTCCCAAATAACATTAGTTACGATACAATAAAAACGCCAGGTGTACATTTTGTCCATAATCAGAGTGAAAATCGAAAAAAATACTTAGGTGGATCAAATACCAGACTTAAAAAATTCAGTCTAAACCGACTGAGTCCTAATATTATCTCCCAGTCCGGTGACTCCGATCTTGCACTAAAATTTGTGATTTTTTGTTTTAAGTAAATGATAATTAACACTTATTTTCATTAAATCAAATAAATTAGTTGATTACGTATCTTTAACATAATACTCAATGCAAAGATTAGTCACAAAAACCTAAATTTCGGTCCCAACCGAAAGTAACTGGTCCTTAATTAGACGGAACGAAACCGAAACTTTAAAAACGAGGGCTGAGGGTCAGGTACCGGGTTTGACTTTGGTCTAGGCCAATTAATCCAAGCCGAGCCTGGCCGCAGTGGCGGAGCCAGGATTTGAATTTAGGGGGCGAAAAATTTTAGGGGGGGCGAACGACTAATAACATAAGGGTCCCCGAAAAAATTTCGAAAATTTTAAAGTAAAATT
>JAOWBH010000047.1:1018498-1032747 GCA_028566215.1 Silene coronaria
GTCGGAATCCAATGTTGAGCTTGGAATCCAATGCTGAGCCGCCACTAGCGGCTTTTTGCCGCCCCTAGCGGCTAGAGTATCAGCCAAAAATGCCGCGCCTAGCGGCTTTTTGCCGCCCCTAGCGGCCAACTGTTGTGACGTTTCCTCTTCTTCACTTGCTTCCGCACTTTGACCTTGATCTATGGGCCTTGACTTGGCTTCAATCCACAAGCTTTTGACTCTTGTTAGCCCGTTAATTGGCATGTTTTGGTCCAAGACTTGAGTGTAAACATGTCCAAATTTACTTCCCAAACTCGAAATGCGATTCTCGAACACGACGCCTACACATCAAACCGAAATTGCGTAGAAACACATCCAAATAACGCAACTACTACCAAAATGAATAAGTGAGCTAAAATAACAATAAATATCATAAATCGGGGCTAATGTAGCTAAGAATTGGGTTGGTAAAGATAATATAACACCGTCACATCACTTTTAATCTAATGCAATATTATAGATGAGAAGAAGTTGAGGGAAACAAGCTGGTGAAATTTCCTAGAGTATTAGCACCCAATGGATTACGAATTCGTGTTTCGAATTACAACTAATTTATTTCTCTCTAAGCTAAGGTTATATATAATGTGACTCTACCGAAGTAGAAGGAATTAATAACCAAGTAAAACAATTTGAGAAAATGGCCTATAATAAATACGAACGAGAAAAGGTTTAAGAATTTTCCTCGTCAAAATTAGATCAGAGGAAATTTCAAGGTCTTTTGTCGACTTTAGGAAATATAAAGCTACAAGCTAAGGCAAAGGTCCGGAACACGTTTGTGTGGAATGTTGGAAGCCTTTTCACATCTTATTGGATTTGCTTTTCTATACTTCTTCCTCTAAGTTTACATATTATTCTAGTTTCCAAAACATGCAAGTAAGCCACCACAAAACCGATCAAAGGAAGCGTTAAATACGTGTTATAAATCAAAATACGGAGTAAAACACAACCATGGGTCTGTTATTCATGACATATGATCTACTGTCAATATGGGTGTTTGGCTACTTAATTAAAACTGAAGTGTCCAAGGCTCCGAGCTAGTGTCAATATGACAATATCTTAATCGCGGGACTCCTAAACATGTCATCAGCCAACTGTGATAGGTTTCAGGTTCAAATGTTGTGGACTTGTATGTCCTATCACGCAAAAGGAGAAAACTTGAAATCATCCGACAAACAAATCAACAGCAGCAAGTAGCTAATCAGAACTCGTAAGTATGGGTATAACAGCTGCTCTAATTAGATGACGAACACACAATTATCAAAGAAAAAGAGAGCTGAGCATAAAAAATAAATCTACGATTTACGTCATGCTCAATAGACCGAATAAAACAAAGCTGCTAGCTAATTATCAGTATAAGTTCATGAAAAGAAAATACAGCTGAGTTCATAGCCTCATAGCTAGCATGAATTTGGGTAAGACTTATACAACAAATGATGTTACCACAATGGTTATCCGCAAGTGCAATGTATTTTAAAATAAGAAATGCTAAAGGCAACTGCAATCGATGATTCTGGTATAAATGAAATTTCAACATCATTATCCTAGTGCCTCAAATGACTCCAAAATTGCGGGGTGACAAGTGAAGTCTTGAATCAGGTAATTTTAGTAGAGTATAACTCCTCATTTTAACTTAGGCTTTAAGCAATATGATGAAATTGGAGTTGTTTTCTTTCGGATTATGTAGCACAAGTTGACTGCTACTCATCATTGATTGTAAATTTATGATTGAGCAAAGTGCAGCCTCAGGTTAAACTGAGGCTAAACTTTACATGAACTTCCATAACCATAAGCATCAAAAGTTATTGTTTAGACATTTTTCTTAGTGGTATATTCCAACATATGAGCCGCAAGTAGGAGTGTTAACGAGCCGACCTGAGCCCGAGCTTAACCTTGCTCGGCTTGTGCTCAAGAACCAAAATCCGAGCTCGAGCCGATCTCGAGCTTACCCGAGCTTGGAAAAAATGTGCTCGTTATCAAGCTTGCGAGCTTTAACGCGGGCTCGAGCCAAACTCGAGCTCAAATCGAGCCTATATATAATTGTTAATTTTTTTTCTTTTTTTTTCTTTCGATGTTTTCAATAAAAAAGTTTGAAGGTTATATATAAGAAAATTTGGCAAAACAGTGAGACATTTGATATATATGATACAAAGATATTATTATGATAAATATTTTTATAAAATATGAGCAATATCTTATCTAATCACATTAGTTCGAGCCGCTCGCGAGCTTTTCGAGCCGAGCCGACGTTTGCTTGACTTAACTCGTTAAACTCTCGAGTCGATCTCGAGCCATAGTCAAGCTCACACGAGCCGAGTTTTGACCGAGTCGATCTCGAGTTGCTCGCGAGCTGTCTCGTCTCATCAAAGCCCTAGTCTCGAGCATTTTGCTTTCGTGCCATCTATTCTATTTTATTTTACATGTTTTGATATTTCTTTGCCTAAACTCTCTGCCGTACATATATGACCGTGGCATGGAGAAGCAAAATTAGTAAAGAATCAATCCGTATTAACTAGATCGCCTAGTTTTGGCATAGTTGGTAGTGTTATGGTGCTACCTAGTCGAGTAGCTTACATTGTAACCGTTAAGACATTGTAAGTTATTCTCCTTCCATTGTCCAAAAAAAAAAAAAAAACTAGATCGCCTCATTCACATTGAAAGACGCCTTAGGGCAAATCAGGTTTTGTAGTTGGATTGCCTTCAAATCGAATTTGGTCAAATCTAGTTGGTCTCTTTTAAGACAAAAATATCCGTGAGTAAAACAGGTCAAATAACATTCCATATGGTTAGATAGAACAATTGTTTTGCTATTTTTGATATGAATCATGATGATTAAATAATTCTATACATAGGGATCGAACATGGGTGAGCTGAGTTCGAATTATAGGAAGTAGTTTAGATAAATAAAAATTGATCATTATATCAAAATTAGTTATTTTACGAGTTGTTAGATTAATTTAATAAATATTCCAAACAAATGATAAGGTTTGTTCAGAAATTCCAAATTTGAGAAGGTACTTATCCCATTGACTCAAAGTCTCGGCAGACCTTTAGTCAAATATCTCCCCGAAGTCAAACTTGTGCCTCGGTCTTACGAGACACGAGTTCTATCCTTGCTACAAATATCGTTCGTTTAATTAAATCGCTTTTGCGTTCGTATCAATTCCTTTGGAGCTCCTTTGTGTGCACTATAAACAGACCGTGTAGCGTGTACACTTGCGTGCAGATCAGTGTAAGTTATTTCAGCCTGAAAAATAAGTCGAATAACATTTGTAACATTCCAACATGATATTCTACTCATCTTTCGCGGTCCATTGTTGATTTGTCAATCTGGGTTTTCAAAATGAATGCAGGAAAGAACTGTCAATCAAGCACCATGGTTTTTAGTAATCGACTGTCTACATTGAATATTTTATATGTAATCGTAAATGTAACAGATGAATATTCTGATCGACCGAGCTGCAAAGCCATTTTAACTAATAAGCCCCTGGCTCTGATGCTCAGTGGGTTTCTTAACACTCACTTTGACAATCGGACTCAATGGCGCGCATGTGTTGAGCATCGTCCCATAATTTCCCTAAGTCAACATCGATTAGTTGATGAGCATGAACTACAATTTTTCAAGGATAACAAGACAGTTCTTCAACAATGACTTGGCCTGATCATTCTTTTCAGTTTCATACAATTCTGAAACACTTTCCTTGAGTTCTTTATCCACGACAGGCTGTGGTTGTACAGCTTGGCATAGATCGAGCACTTGTAACAAGCACTCTGCTGCAGCAACATGGACCTGAAAGAGCAGATGAGGAAATAAAAATTCTGAGACCGTCATGAGATAAAGGAGATGCTTACCATAATCAGATAGTGAATACATTAGAAAAACACCATGTTAATGGAAGCAATGTAACCAAAAGGTAGGCCAACAATGCTGGATACTCCCAAGTACTCCCCTCTCATTTTTTAATTGTTTTTTTTTTCTAATAAAAAGGCTGCAAGCTGCACGTTTTTAGGAACAATACTGAACTACGCATTACTCTCCTTTAAAGAGAACCGTGATGTGTTTGGTTTTCGGGGTATTAAGTCAGTACATAAGCAAAACATAGAATCAACTATCACCAAATCATCTCAAAAGGAAAACTGCAAAAAAATTATTTAGTTTGCTGCAAAAGCAGTAACAATAATTAAATTTCAATATACATGTTCAATTGGTTTATGGTTTTAAAAGGGGGAGACAGAAAATAAGAAAGGCATGAAAGTTGGTGAATTTGTGTTCAATCCAATACATAAACCGAGCACGTGATATACCCCTTCCTATTCTTTAGAATTGCCCGATTTATCAAAATTTCCCTCACAGAATTTTAAAAATAGAGTAATTCTACAGACTAGAGCAAATATGAAACAGCCTTACATGTATGACAAACCCATCAACCCTACAATAAGATGACAAAATACAAACAATTCACGTTGGTTTCACACATGTGATCATCTCGTAATTCATTGTCTGTTCAAAGGTTAATCATATCAATGAAACCAGATTTTTGTTGCATCAGGCAAAGTTATCATTTAGTTCCATATAAAGAATTTGAAAAGGATTTAATGACAACTAGAGGAAATTCCATTATACAAACCCATCTTCAGAAACATATGTATTCATAGGAATAAGAACCACAACATACCTGACCAATCTTTACTGTGATAATACAGTCAACTATTTTGCTTGAAACAGTTAAGAAGAGCTGAAATATAGAAGAAGGACATGTTAGATACTAAACTATGTTCAAGAATAAAGATAAATAAAGGGGTTAAAGATAACGGGCAAAACCTCATGCACAAATGATGCTACAGCAGCAGTTGAAATGTCATCTTGAGATCCTACTGGAGTGGCTTTTAACTTGGAACAGAGCTTCTTAATTGACACAAATGCTGACACTTTGTCTGTTCAAAAAGAGTATGAGAAACAATAACTATACACACTTGAGGCAGAAAATTAAGATGCACATTACCTGCCCACGGCAACGCAGGAGACAAAGCGTGAGATAACAAAGACATCAACTTTTGCTGTTGCTTAAGCACGTCATCTACAGAGGCGATATTTATAGACGACGTAGTACAGTCTAAAATCTTACTACGTGGTACATAGCTCTTTTCTTCACCAGAATCTGCAATGGTATGGATGAAAATTCAAAAATCATTCGAGGATCATCGATTTACAATTATCTTACCATAGGGCATGTGACCTATATGGGTTAGAGATCCAGACATGAACTTCAAATGAATTGACTTTCTTATACATAGTATCACCAAATATGCACTGTAGTAAAGCTTTGTGCGAAAATAAAGATAAAATGGGTCGAAGAGGGGAGACCAAGAATTAAACACAGGACAGTATGGACCACATCACCTCATTTAGGACAAAATCCGCAACTCAGGCACCCTACCTCAAATACAAATTACAGTCTAGCCGTCTAGGAGCATTAGGAATTAGTATCGAGTCTGTTCTAAGTTCCTCATGAAAACTTTCCCTTTTTCCCAGATATAATAAAACAAAAGGCTAGAAGGAATTCTTAACAGAAGAAGTACTTCATATAAAGGAAAATAGTAAAATTAATAAAAAATTATGATAACAAAGAGTGCGATAGAAGATCTGCAGGTTAGCTTACCAGCTTTCAGAGAACCATTTCCCGAGGGTTCTTGTATAGTTTTAGTTCCAGCCGTTGGATTGAACATCTCATATAACAAAGGGAAGACAACATTAAAGAACTCTGGCGAACCAAAAGCACTGATAACCTAGAAGAGAGTGGCAGGATACTGTTATTGTCAACCTTATAGATTACTTAATGTTAAAAAGAGCAATGTTATAGTCAGTCAACATAAAATGAGAGATTGGAAAAGAGAGCAAAAATTATATGAAGGCGGATATGAATGATGCCAGGGCTCGAAGAAAGAAAAAAAAAAAAGGAAAATGTAGTAGCTCATAGATAGGCTTGGGTAGCATACAATACCTGCTCTAGAGCACACAACGCTGCTTCTTGAAATTTCTTGTCCTTCTTAGCGCAAGCAGTGGTGATGACGCTTAAGATAGCATTTGGTGCTGATGAGTCATGAGAAGCTATAGCCTTGTGGCAAGATGTACAAAGGGAAGCTAAAGCTGGCAAAAGAGCATCCTTTCCCTGTTCCAGATCATTCAAAACCAAATTTGAGGGTCAGAGTTGAGCCTTAGACTGAATTGGAGGATTATTTACATAATCAACAAAAATATGCACAACTTGAATTCTCAAGAAAGAAGTAATGAGAAAACTACTTCACCTCCCAAAGTCGACCAGGGATCTCCTTCAACAATAAGTTGAGCAGCACTTGACAATGAGTAGACAGGGACTCCCGTAATGTTTCACTAAGCTTGGTAATTGCCTGAGCTGCCTGTTATGGATCAAAGCAATTAATATATAGCTGAAGTTGATAATGTACACAACCAAACTTCATGATGTAAAACACAGTGCACTTACGTTTCTTTTGGAACTCCATGATGATGACATGAAACTTTCAGTAATTAATGATACTATCTCTCCCAAATACAATTGAAGTGTGACATTATCACCACTTGTATTTTCTTCCCACAACTCTTCAAATAGACCAGAAACATGCTTGTCCTCTTCAAATCTGTAATAGTTTCAAGAATAGTGTCTATTAATTAAAACGCTGAAAATACTACTCCAGAACCTGCATCGGCTTTTACACCACAATAATAACAATTTTCCGATTGAATCACACATAACTCATGAAGCAAACCAATTTGCCCCAATAACACCTGACTTGGCATTTCAGGATAAGGTTAAGTTGCCAATTCAACCTTCAAACTGCATTCAGCATGCAAATAAGCTTTCAGACCTAACCCAGGGAAAACTTCAGAATATATTTAGCCCCACAGAAAAGAACACCACATGGTACGGTGTATGATACCCCTAACCCACTCAGAGAGGACTTTAGATATGAGGACGTGGGCAGTAGTCCCCGTATCTTCAATGGGATCAAAAAAAATCATACAGGCAGGATTTTGCGTGATATGAGAGATGGCATGCACACATCCTCAAATGTAGCTCAGAGAGAGATCAATATCAGAAAAGCAAGCAATAGGCATTTATTTTCTCGTAAGCAGAAGCGCATTCCACACCTTGAAATGAAGATAACAGGTATGAGTGTCACATAATAACCACTCAAAACATCGGAAGCCATGGAAGCACAGCTTTTCAACAGAATTGCACAGGAAACCTGGGCATTCCTGTCACCTGCTTGTAATGCTGCAATGTCATCAATGATTTTTTGGGCCTGTGAAGGAGTTGAATACTTCAGTACCAATGCAAAAGCACTCGCAAACGCACGTTTAGCAGAACCACTTTTTTCTTCAATGACAGCAGGGAACAAAAGCCTTAACAATACTCCTGTGAAGGGTTTGATCTCGAGGTTAACTCTTTGCACCAGTAAAGTGATAAAAGAGGCTACACCAACCCTGAAACCCAACCAAAAATTAATTAATTGTTACACAAATGGATCAGCTAAAATAGAGGACTTAATTAAGTTAAGAATTGTCATTTTAGCTAGCCATCAGTTAACAAAAATACATAGCCCATCTGGGGGGTATTTACAGTTATCTACTTTGATCAGCGGAAAAGATATCCATAAGCTCATAAATCGTCTGCATACCAGAAAGATTCAAACAGCTAAAAAAAAGCTTAAAAGTCAACACCATGAACACAACTAGACCCGTCAAACAGGTAGGGTTGTTCGGGTTAGGGTCAGAATACAGGGCAAAAAAATAGATTCGAACACCTTTTTTTTTAACATTTTTTAAATTGAAAGAATATTTATTATAGATTAAGGCATATTTAATATTAACATCTTAATCATATTAAAAGGTTACATTAATTATATTGACACAATTATAGAAATTAAGTAATTTTAATAATTATTTGATTATTAAAAGATAAAAAAGTTATGTAAAATTTATTATTCAATTATTTTTGTAATTTTAATTACTAAAATTAATTATTTTTCAATTATTACTCAAATATAATATATAAAAAATTAATATTTTTATTAAATTATCGATTTATCCCAATGGGTCGACCCGTTCGGGTTGGGTTTCGACCCTAAATTAACCGGTCATTTTGGGTTCAGGTCGAAAGGGTCGCGGGTCGAAATTTTTGGGTCTTTGAACCTGAAAACCTGGGTTGGGTCAGAATTTGACAGGTCTAAACACAACCCCACTAAAATGATATAAAAAACTCCTGAGATGAAACATTATGTGCATTGTCGACAGAAACAAATCACTAGGTTTCTATACCTTGTATTGAGACCAACTCCAGATCTGACTAACTGAGAAAGCCTGGGAACCAAAATATCTAATGATGGCTTGTCCACTACATCAACACAGAGTTCAAGAGTCTCCCACATAGGAGAGCCTTTTGCAATTGAAATCCGTAAATTTTCAAGCTTATCCTTCTGTATACCAACGTTTGCTGCATGAAGCTGCCATAAACATAAAAGATGCGTCATTCTAGTCCTTAAGCCAGCAGCACACCATGATAGAAAGTTTTTATTTTACCATACCTCAACATAATTGAGGCCTGGATCTTCTAAGCTAGACAGACTTTCCAGCATACAAGTCACTAAATCTGCCAAATGTGGACGGATAGCAACACCAGCACCCTGCAATGCACGAAAAGTATCATAACTAAGTAAACCAGCAACTAAGTGAATTTAACAGAGAACCATGTCGATCACCAAAAAAGTACTCCATCATCAATATGCAATTGACTAGCAAGTGTAATGGAGTTCATGTGGAATATATCACAAGCAAAAATTGACATAGTAAGTCAAGAATTTGTGTTAGAACTAATCATGAGTATCAAGCAAAGTTTCATTGTCCATATTAGAATAATAAGCTAACAAATTACGCTGTCTAAAAGATTGTAAACAACACCCACATGTAATGCATAAATCTCTCCAGATACTATTTAAATGCAGACCCACGCCTTTCCGCACACTTCCAAATAAGATAATTATGCAGTAGGTAAGCACAAAAAAAAAAAAACATTGCGACAATGTGTCATCCCTAGACAGTGATTTGCATTTCATTATGACTACAAGTCACATAAAGGATGAATCAAAAAAAAATTATTTCATGCAAACCTTTGCAAGCTTCATAACCACTCCAATAGATGCCTTGCGTATGCTGTCAACTTTACTCATAATGCCTTCAGACAACAACAGTGGTAGAGCAACATCCATGGCTTTGCTGGTATCTGATTTATCAGTGAGAGAAGCATCACAGAGCCTTATAGTGAGGGAACTGACAGCACGGCATAACTTATCACCGGAATTTCTAACGGTCTCCTTTATATCATCCATAGCACGGAATGCATTAATCCAAATCCTCTTCAAATGCTTTCCAACCTGTCAAAATATGGGAGTGACCGTGAATATCAGATAAAACGAAATGGTCAACTGAATTTGGGAACCCAGCTAAGGAACAAGTAAAGATGGGCCTCAAGACAATAAAATTACATTTGATTCTCAACAAATAATTGCATGTTCAACAACTTAATTCGCACTCTTATTACCTTATGTACATCTCTTACAAAGAATTATCTAAAAGCAAAAAATCAAGCCTGTAGAATAAAAGGGATGTTATTTATAGCATCCAGAGTCTGCATAACATGTTTCTTACTTGTTCAAACCTGCGTCCTTGAATTATATCTGCTAGAGCAAGACATGAAGACTGGCGAGAACGCCAAAGCCTGGATCCACACTGCGCTAATAGGTCGTCAATTATAGGATCTAGAAGTTCATCAATTGTTTTCTTCGGATCAGCTACAAGTGATTTCCATATGTGTGCCATAGAATCCTGAAATTAACAGATTTTGAATTTAAAGAATATCATGTTTCAATAATATGCTCATTACTGTCGACCGAAAACATTACAGCAACGTTAAGTTGGAGAGCGTAAGACAAAATATCATTCATACAAGTATGCAAGAGTAGTATGGATAATGTCAATTGTCAAGCTCTTGAAGATCAGGATTCAGGAACACTCACTTGCACATTCTTATCAGGATCGTACTGATAGCGTACTAGCCTTGGAACTAATACACGAAGATGAGGCTTGAGAGCATCCCCAGCGTGCTTCGCTATTCTTGAAAATCCAAAAGCAGCTCCCCTCTTAGAATTTAAAGCCGCCTGATAATTAGCAAGGTCCATGAACTTATATATCAGGTCTGGCTGGCCCATCTCATTTGCCAGGTTGCAGAGCTCCTTGTATGTAGTCAATTTACCCCCACTGGGACTTTCACCAATAGTGCCTTCTTGAAAGACTTGTGAATCCTCTACCAGCTAAAGGTTGCAGACAGAAAAAAAAAAAAAAAACAGAAGAAAATCATTACTTTTCTACCACACACCATTTATTGCTGGATCAAGACCTAAGCTATATGCTCTGTAATATGCAATGTAGTTACCTTGACAGCTCTCTTCCTCTTCCCTGAGCCAGTCAACGTGCCAACAAGTGCATTCACCAAATTCTTTTTCATCTGTTCATCGCCAAGTTCATACACAAGACTCATTCCTTGTGATGCTAGCTCCTGAGTAAGTTCATTTTGCTCGCCCAATAGATGCGAGAAGGCTTCCTGTTTAAGATGGAAAGGTTTGTAAGTATTTCACCGTGGCACTCAATTAGCATTCACGACTATGAAAATCCAAACCTCAGCAAAATCAGATTATAAAAAAGAAAAAGGTGTATGAAAAGTTAAAAATTTAGCCATGTTAGTACAATATCAGACCAAAAAGTACTCTCTACACCGATGGATTGACACCTAATTTAGACAACAACAATAACAACATTACCCCGATACCCCCAAAGACTCGTGCCTATGCCAAGGTAGGGGGAGGGGGGCACACCCCTGATTTATGAATGTCTACAGGCATTGTGGTAATGACAGTAATGCAGCGAAAGCAAACACATCATGTAAATTTCAGAAGGAGATTACAAGACATGGTACAACACACATGAATAAACCATTAGCTACCAGAAAAAACATATCATAACAACAATTGCCTGGTAAGGGTGTTCACTGTTCAGTTATAATGTTTGAAGAGATTCAAACTTTAAGAATAACATTCAAGTTATTGATCCATAACACTTACCCCCTCTCTCTCCAAAAAAAGGAAACAGAAGATAAAGAACCCTCTCTTCTAAGTGAACAGTGGTAACAAAATAAATGGCATGGGATAAAACAAAAGGCCTATGCTCTAGTAAATCCATAGCTCTAAAATATCAGACATAAAGCTCCATAAGAAACTGCTTATCCGTAAAGTTTCTTCGCCCAGCAACATCACAATTCTCTTTCATTTGTTAACAGTGAAGACGCATCAGCCTTCTTCTCTCAATGTATGCAAGAAATGACTCGGTCCAAATAAAAAAATCAAGTCAAAGTCAACAGAACACTACTAGACAGTAATCTGACCACGTAACAACCATATTATAGTGTAACAACCAACCTGAATCTCAGGAAGCAATTGCTGAATAGTACGGTGATGCCCACAATACATAGTTAATGATAACAACCAAACAGTCCCTGCACAACGCTCCTCTTTCCTGCTACTGTATAAAAGATCGTCAAATATCTTTTTGGTTATCGAACTCCTAGCCAATACTCTAGCATCAACACTAGCTTCATTCTCTTCGCTATAGGTTTTCTTTAGCCAAGAAGAGGACACATCTTCCAAAAGAAAATTTGAAGTCATAGAGAGTGAGGTGTAGTTAGTTTTCAGAATAATATCAGCATTCACAGGAACAGTGCCCCAGAGAAATGCGAGAGCCTCCCCAGCAGCAAATAGAACATCTTCAACCTGTATCGATTTCAGACTTCCACTTTAGCATGCCACTTTCCATATAAGACAACAACTATATCATTAACAAGGCATAAGCAGATAGCAACGATACCTTTGACCGGCAGAGACCAAAAATCAGCTCCAGGGCAATGTCGAGGGATGAAGGTGACACTTCCTTCATGCATATATGCCCCAGAGCAATAGCAATTTTCTTTATTGCTTTTATATCTTCTCCAGCTAAGAGTTTAGTCAGCTTATCTCGCACAACAGTCAACACAGACTCTACAAATGTTTCAATGACAGCAATTAGTAATAGTTAACTATAGGTAAATCAAAAGGCATCAAAGGATTTCAGTATGCCACCTTGACCAGAATCACAAATAACTGGCGGTAGTGAGCCACGCAATCCGATATGTCCAAGTGCCTGCATTGCCATTGAAGCTAATGCTGGAGTCTCAAGGTTGACAACATCAACAAGATGCTTGATTGTACCAGGAAGAACCGCCTCTGACATCTGGTGTCAAACAGAATACAAATAAATCATTCTGAGAAATAATCGTGCATTTTATCTAAATCGCCAACATAGAAGGCACAGCTCTGTTCTATTTAAGACACAGCTTGCCAGCTTTCTATTTAAAACCAGGCTTTGACCAACACATTTCCAAGAATCACTGTGCGACCACTTCATAACCTAAGGCTATGTTCTTTAAACAAAAATCATTATAAAGAGGAATAACATAGAGGACAAAGCCTCCTTGTCAAAGCATTGCATGAGTTTTCCAATTCTTTGAAGCAAGACATTGACACACCCTTGAAAGCATTAATTGATTAAGCAGACAGCACCGCCTCCTCCAAGCAATCTCCTGTTATCACCCTCTCCACCATCTAAACCTTTTCACCCCCTCCTCTTCCTCCTTGACACGCCAACCCTTTCAAATTTTACAAAGTTTATCCTCCTATTATTCCATGGCCACATAATATCACCCGTGTATCTCTCTTTCCAATCTCTGGTCTACACTCTACAGTCACTAACTGCCTCACTTACTCAAAATACATACCATAACCACCATTGTACACTACAACAATGTTATCCATGTACCAGGCGACTAATCAAAATCATGCATGACAAAAATCTTGGATTAAGACAACAGCAAAAAAAAGATCCAGCAACAATTATGTAATGCAAGGATAGAAAACGTATGTTGACGAGGAAGAAACCCTTAAAAGTTCAAACACTTCATGCTAGCAGGGAAGACACCACAAATGACCGTATAACATGGGAAAGGCCATAAACAGGTAGGTTTTGGAGATCGAAGAGACTCTGAGGGTGACTAAACAAGTATTTTGTATCTCTTATGACGAAACTAATGTGTCTGATTCAAATGCGAAGAACACAAGGCCCTTTTGTGTACGTTCCTCTAGAGATGCTCCACTGGTATCCAAATGCTTAAACCACTAAATAAATATAGAAAGTAAATGGAACAAGCCACATTGTCCGCCCAAAGCCAACTACAACAACAACAACATTTGGGCGGATGTACGCAGTCTCACCCTTGTGTTAGCAACACAAAGAGACTGTTCCGAATAACCCAAAATGAAAATTGCATCGAAAACTACATTGAATGACTGGTACTTCACAATATAAAGAAGCGCAGTCACTTCAGTGAGCCATTTTGCTTTATTCCATCATACTCCGAAACCAAAGAGTAATTAATCTTTGGCTCCATAGAAAAATGGAAGAGCCCAAAGCCAACTATTTTAGAATAAATCGAGTGACATAAATCTGTGTGTATAGCAATACCACACAGGTCAGAAGCTGAGAAATGCATCACATCTTACTCCAACTCCTCTGACACGCCAATCACGTTGGGCACTGAGCAGAAATTGTAAAACCCTAAGCCACGAGTCCATATAAAAGTATACAACTATCGAACCTCAGGTGCTTCTGACACACTCTCAGCAGTGACAAATCCAATTGCGCATAGTGCTCCATGCTGTGTTTCAAACCTGAAATCAAACAAACAAAGAAAAAGAGGTTCAGTAAAACCATTAAATGTAATACTTACATCAGTCCCAAAAATATTGTATCAAATTGTATTTAACGAACGTACAGTGAAATCCCCTTAATGCCCTTCTAGACTCAGTAAAAGTGTTGTCTTCCTGTTGACCACTTTCAGTTGGCATATTTTGGTTCACGGTACAAAAAGAAGAGAATATAACCTTTTACATCTAATAATTTGAAGAGATCATGTTTATTTTATTTTATTATGGATGCTTTTTTTTATGTGTGTGTGTGTGTGTGTTGGGGGGGGGGGGGGGGGGGGGGGGGGGTG
>JAOWBH010000047.1:1032847-1053259 GCA_028566215.1 Silene coronaria
CACAAATGTTGAACTTTGGTAGCAATTTCTAAATTTTGGTAATATTTTGGGTGTAATTTTTGAAAAAAATTATTAAAGGGAGTAAATTTGAAAAAGTGTATTTTAAAAGGGAGTAATTGATAATTTAACCTTAAAGAAACTCTCCTCGGCCAAGTTTACTCCAATAATAACGTCCTATCGTAGCAAATAAAAAAGGCAGGCTGGCGAGTGGCGGCTCATCCATGAACGCTAGACACGCGTCCCTTGAGCTACACCCACGTTCGCAAGCCAATCTGCACAAGTATTGGTTTCCCTGTAAATATGCTTCAGCTCCACACTCCAGGAAGCATTCCTAATCAAATTTCGACAAAATTCAACAGTAGGCATAGCCGGCTAGCTGCATAGTGAAGTAGGACTCTGTCAATGCAAATGCTGCTAAATTTTCCATACGAGTCAAGCGACAAAAGTTTGTGTTTGACGTAACTCACACAAGTACACATGAGCCTACTCACCCCGGCTAGTAATGTAGACGAACCCAATAGAAGAGAAAATGATTTAGAGCTTTCTTTTATTTTCTACTGTTGGAAAAACAAAACAATTTAATAGTTGTACTGTACAGTGTACATTGTATTCAGGGGTCTCTAAGAACAGAACATTCTCGAAAACAAGTAGCCATGGCAGCCCTGCACAGCATCAAGTAAGGGTGCAGTTTGGCATGCATCCTCGACATCACGATCCTTCCACTTGTTAAGAATCTCCTCGGCTATGGAAGCCACTCGATGTTGCAAAATGGCTCCAGCCTGGGGGCCAATCAAATTCAATCGCGTGGCAGAAGATATGACATCTCTCAATGTGATGAACAGGTAAGCTCGCTGAGAGATAGAAGGATCAAGGCCTAGAAGCCCGCATACAAGCCCAAAGATGGGAGCATGGTGGAAAGAGACAGTCCGAGTTTGCAGTGATTCTTGTCTCATAGCTTTCAAAGAGGGCAATTCTGTAAACATGGCTGATGCAATTCTTAGAAGTGCTGATCCTTGGGTAGTCGAGGCCTTGCGAGCAACTTCATTGCTCAGCATTGCATTCAACAGTCTGTCGAGCCTATGCCACGTTTCTATGTCATGCGATGTAGTTGTAGCATATACAAAAGGGAGAAGTAGGCTCCCGATATTTTCCAACACATGTGTCACAAATATTTGAAGATCTTCCGGGGTGTTTACTATACGAGCTTGGATTGCAGCCTCAAGGCCAAATGAATGTGCAAAACCACCTGTTGGCAAAATGGAATCAAGCAGTTGCCATAAGCTCCACTCTTGCGAGTATCCAAGACGGCACCTTTTGCTCTCTCTTTCTTCTTCAATTTCCATATCCATCTGAACAGAAAGAGATGCAGGAACGTGACATTATTACCATGTTGAAAACCAACACAAGCAGAAACTTTTAAGGCAACTCTTGCTAACAATAACTGGAAGAAAAACATTATCGAATATTTACATTGTCCATTAATGTTCTTTCAACATCCAATTTCTATCACACAAACCAGTGCAAAGCAACATAATGCATCGAACTTGGACCTATTTTCTTGCTTTTCATTTCAATTGAAATAACAAAACTACAAAACCAATCTGTGTCTCTATGATACGCTGTTTCTACACGATCAGGTTAATCAACAGCTCCGTGCAGTCTTATCATCTTTGTTGATGTAAGAAAAACAACGGAGCACGGAGCACCAACATTCATTGTAAAAAAATCAGAACCAGTAAACAAGTACTAGCAGCGATAACAACAGAAACGCAGTCAGTTTTCAACACAGAAAATAAAATTTGGAAGGCTTCCACGAATGTTTACTACTACGGAAAAGACTTGCCCTTGTTCATTGTAAAAAGTTGGGGGGGAAAGGGAATTTGAAGGAAGATTAATCAAGGAATCCATTTTCCGTCTTCCAAGGCAAATTAAAATTCTTCCAACAAAAGAAAAATATGGAAGACAAACACAATAGCTTCATTCCCCCACTCCTTCCATCCCATCCCCTTCCAAGTTCCATTCCCACCGGACTTTGTAACCAAACAATCCGTAAAATCTGTAACTAACTGTCTTACAGGGATGGCCTCATTTCAGGAGCAACATTCACTGCAGACCTTCCTACCTACGCGTTAATCCTACTAATAACAATAGTATCTGATATTCTGATGTCGTCTTTGGGTGGTTCACTTATCCTCTACAGTATATACATTCCTCGACTTTTCCCATCACATATGGACACATTAATATTCACATAGTCATAACAATACATCATTTAATTTTCGCCTAAACGATTAAAATGGAGACAGTGAGACACTGTCCACATTACGTCTCAGGTTCGAATCTCATCACTGGCATTTCCACCTAATAATGGGCAAAATCACGAAAAGAAGCTACGATTCCGAATTGGGTTCATTTGCTGATCAGTAGCTAAACAGCAACAACACATACCATAGTGAATGATTATAGCTTCATATTACATTGAACAAAACTAGTGCACACCAACTGTTTGTGAAATTGTCTAACTGAACACTGTCAACATTAGCATATTACGCTTAAATAAACATAACAAATACCCCGTCCGTCTCAATCATTTGTTTACCTTTTTTTCATTTTTCATTCCCTGTGAGGAGTATATTACTCCGTAATAAAAATAAACAAATGATTGAGACGGAGTGAGTAGTAATCAAGTTACTAAACTAGGCATAATTATACTTTAGGCGATCAAACACAAATTTGAGAAATAAATTGAAATAATAGCACACATAATTAATTAACACAAATTCTTATTGAAGACGGGCATTATCCGTCACAAGCTAATATGCAAGATCACTGGAATTATAAATGGGAAATTGTAGTTTGCGGGATTTTACCTAATATGCAAGATCACTGGATAAATAGATGAATTTGTTGCTAAAGATCTCTTTTTTGGAGTAAATTCATTGCTATGTGATTATGAAAATGGATTAGTCAACTCCTAGGCTTAATATGCATGTTTTGTGAGTCCTCTACATTTCAATTTTCAATAGGCTTTTTTTCGAGGCAATTTGCAGCCGCAACCTTTTTTATTAAGTGCGTAAGTATAGACCTCGGGAATATGTGATTGTCTTGAAATAAACCCGATAAATGGGTTTATTGGGTCGATGTAATTTGGGTTGGGTTATCTCGGATTTGCCAGAATTTGAGTCCCCGATTGATCTTTTTCGGATCCAGATGATTTTGTTGTCATATGATTTTATCAAATTGGGCTAGTAAAGATGTCGGGTGGGAAATTCGAGTTGCGAATCAAATTCAAGTCCTTTGTTTGAGTGTGGATCCGATCTGAGTTGGGTCATTTGTGTCTGGTTAGTCTGACTATGTATAAACACAAGTTCTTAGGAGAGAAGGTCTCTCATTAATATAATGAAAGACGGTCTCTCAAGAGAATTGACATTTCATTATACAGAAATCTCTGAAAAAACTTGAAAAATGTAGGCATTAGTTCACATAAATCAACTGCATCAGACACAAATGTTTCTGAATTTTTTGTTTTTATTTTTTTGCTATAGATTTATAGCATTGCTTGGATACATACAATAGTTACAACAGATTTCCTCACTCAAATTGTTGCCAAGAATAATGACACTCTCTCCTTCTACCCAAACAATACATAATCATCTCCCAAATGAATAAAACAACAACAATCATAAAATGTAAAAAACCCAAGGAAAATTTTTGCAGGAAAATTAAATGCTAATTTGTGTGTATAACCCTATAAGAAATGTTACATATGGTAAGGAATTGGCTTAGGCAGGTCCTTGACAATGCCACAGATCGCCGAGTACTCGGGAAGGTTGTATTCATCCCTGAGTGACCTTTCAGGGGATAGAACACTGACATACATTTGCTGTCCTAGGTAAGATCTTTCAGGTGATTCGTTCCTCAAATGCCACATTCCTGCATTGTCGAATGTCAGCATGATTGCTGCCCATGATTTTGGGTACACTTGGATTGTGTATCTGCTCACGGCGTCTAGGAGATTGTAGTTCTTCCTCTTATCGGGTGTCCAGGTCCCGACTTCAATCCTGTTTCATACAGTTCAATTGACACATTGTAAGGTTGTTGCTGTGGAGTAGCCAGAAATACTGTAATGCTATGTTTCTGTTTAGTATGGGGTATGAAACGCGTAAAATTTTCAAGTCAACCAAATTTAGCAATAAAAAACGTCTAGTGTCTGGAAAGGTGTGGGACGTCGTTGTTATTAGTTTGAAAAACAGTGAGACTGGATAAATAACTTACGCAACAGGGAAGAAAGAGTAGCCATCCAAATGCCAGGTTTGGATGCTTTTCTCGTGATTCTCGAAGATGATCTCGACAAAGTCCCTGAAGGTGGCGTTGAGGACATTGGGTCCGGTGGTGAACTTATCTAAGGTGTCAATGTTAGCCGGTGGCTCATCACCAATAGTATCATACTTGAACAACTTGTCAGCAACACCATAGAATTCTGCAAGCTTCAATGGGGTGTCAACATCGGTGTGGGAGGCACCGTTGATTGCATAACGAAGCTTGCCATCGACAACAGCAGCTGTGTTAACCAGCTTAATGGTGCGGGTGATGTTGATTTGACCGTAGTGGTATGAACCTTGTGGGTTAGGCCTTGCTGCGCTAGCTGTCAAATTCCACCTTAGTGACCTGAACTGGTTCAAGGACCATGCCCAGCCTACTGGTGCCTCGGGTAGGACGGTGGATGCAGCTCCATTTGCGCCTTCATAGCGTACAATGCCTGTGGCTTGGAGGTGGTACTTAGTGAACCTAACACCAACCCATTGAAATAGTTAGATTTAGTCTCATTTGTCGGTCCATGTACGGCCGGTTTAAGATCTATATCGAAAAGAAAAGTCACCGAGTCACCTGGAGGAAGCGACCATGTAGTAGTCCTTGGGTTCCTGGTCAGCAGTGACAAGAACCGAGTAACATTGTCCAAGGTGAATATCAAGAGAATCGTAGATGTTCTGTACAGTGTGCGATCCCTCAACCTCGACCAAAGTCATGGTGTGGCCTTGGAATCTGAAGTTAATCGAGTTCTTCATTCCGACATTGCAAATTCTGTACCTGTAAGTCTTACCTGGCTTCATTGTAAAGAGAGGCTTCTCATTACCGTCACCAACCTTACCTTGCCTACCGTTCATCAAGACACCATCTGGCCTAGCCAAGGATTTTCCACCATCAAGGCGCTTCCTGAGAACAGTGTGGCTGTCTGCGTACCAGTCTCCAACTAGGACAGTGTAGTCGTCCTCAGGATCAGCAAAGGGGACTGGGATTAAGAGACGGCTGTTGACGCGAAGCCCACCAAACCCGCCAGCTGCCTTTTGGAAGCCGGTAGTGGGGAAATAGTAGTAGCTTCCAATCTGATCTTTTACCTGGAAATGGTATGTGTAGTTTGTCCCTGGTTGAATAGGGCACATTGTTCCTGGTGTACCGTCTTGCCATGAGTTCTTCCTCTGCTGAATTCCACTCCTGCACAAACAAATTACCAACTAAGCTAATTGACATCTGCATATACGGATTAATGTAAATATCAGCTAGCCAGGGTTTACATTTGCATCAATGTCGCCTTTTGGCTATACCAAACCCGAAAAAACATAAAACATTTCATACCAGGTGAAGAGCAATGGCTCGTCAAGATTGTTGAAAATATTAATCACGACATTGTTGTTGGTAGTGGTGTTCAAGTTAGGACCGGGAAACTCATTGTTAATGAGAATAACTTGTTGTGGAACACCCAAAGGAGACCGAGTGCCATAACTAACATTCCATGTAAAAAACAAGTACGGGTCCTCAGCTCGAACCATCATAACAATCATGGAGAATAGCCATGGCAACAATGAGGACGTCTTCATCTTCATACTTTCCTATATATATCTATAACCCGAGCTAACAAGATAACAGATTTTTAAGGTCCCTCGAAAACTAAATTCTAAATTAATTTTGCGTAAAATGTTACTTTTGCTTAAAGGATATTGAGAGCCTGCTTAAGGCTTGTTAGCTCAAGCTTGTTTATAAGCATTATCCTTCTTATAATCATGCCTCATTTGATGCACAAATGTTTTGCTTACCATTTTTTCTTCATTAGTCTCCCACAATTTGTGGGTAACCTTAGAAAATGTTCTAATTTTGGTTTTTTTGCTATCTAATTAATGTTCTAAAAATTGTTGTAATTCTAATTTTAGTGTTATTTTTTTATCATATGTTATATCCTTAATAAAGTCTCTCAAATTTACCATGATTATGAGCTGTAAATAAACTTAATTTTGTCTAAATTTGGTTTATCATTGTCATGAGATTGTCAATTTAGAAATAACGTCTCGGAAAAATAAAATAATAAACGTATATTTTACATAATTTCGTAATTTATTTTTGAAACGTGTTATATTTTATATAAATAGATTGAGCGTATTTAAGAATAATGACATTAAGGAAGTTTCAAGTGATTATAAATGTAAGACATTAGTCATTGAATTGTTGATGAAAGCATTTATTGTGACTTTAAAGAGCTAAATAAGAAGTTTTTCAATCCAATTTATATTATCTCCATTTGATTTCGGCAATCAACTTTAACCGATATTTCTTTAGGTTTTTAAAAATACACCGTATAATATAGCAATTATTGTTTCGGTAAATCAGTGTGGTCATTGATAATTTATAGTCAAAGTTGACCATCAAGAAGAAAAACGAGACCATATAAACACGAAGGAAGTACTATTATTATACTCTCTCCGACCCAATCATTTATTTAACTTTAATTAAATGAAATCCGTAACCTTCTAACCAACCCGTTTGACAGGTCTAGGCACAAGGCACAGACAAGTAAAAACAAGAGCATTTGAACATTCACATGGGAATTGAGTGAAAAAAATAATGTGGTAATTCTATTGAATACTTGGAAAATCAAAGTGAAACATAAGAATCATTTTTATACATGTTGCCTATAGAATACAAAATGTTGCTACTTTCTATGGAGCAGCGGCCGAGACGAATCGACAATTTCAATAACCTAACAAGGCCTGTATCCGCGCAGACAAACCCAAATACAACCCAAAACCCGAATCTGAAAACCCAATATAACGGAACACTACTCGACCAGATTGAATACAAACATCCCATAACTGAACTAACTCGACTCATATTCCCCTCGAATGACCTGTTAGGCCATCTGACAAGTGCATGCTCTCACCAGTGCTACCACGGCTAGTACAAATAGTCTCAACTTCGGGGCAAAATTGGGAGAGGAACAACTCAGTTCTGGCATGCAGCTGTGTTCTGTTCCTCTCTTTCGCTAGCGACAAGATCACTGGACATAGCAGAGGGTATTCTATGTCGCTGCAAAATCCGGGAGGTTGCGAGTCTAGCTTTCTGGTAGTCCAATACAATAACTCTATCATCATCAAGATCAAGCCTCAAGTTCTTTTCGTCACAATCCTCTACAAGCTGGCACACGTGCTTTAGGTTGTTAACCTCCACTCCATTTACTTTTTTCACCTGTCATGATACAACTTCGACAGATTTAGAAACGACCGATTAACCAACGCATCACTATGCACAGAATGATAAAGAGCATAAATAAGCATCTGACTAAAATATGACCGTACCTGTAATTCTGCTAGACGCTCGTATCCCGCGTTTATGTCATCCATCAGAACCTGAAAAAGTGAACATCAATAACATATGTAAATTTTGCAGAAGAAACTGAAGTACACACAACAGCAAAGCCTTAGTCCCAACCTAGGTTGGGGTCGGCTAACATGAATCATCACCCGAATCCGTATAGGTTTGAATCCGCTAATACGGTCAAAGGTAAATAAACAAAGGAAAAGAAAAACAAACTGAAGTACTGAACCCTTAAATTATTTTGAGTGTTCAATTTTGACTGAGGGAAAGCTTTACAGAAAATACCAGATAGAACTATAACGAACTCATAGGAAAAGTGACTTAAAGTGGTTAGGAATTAGGATCGATTCTAGTGTTTCCCAAACAAAATGACATGATTATACGCAGTGGCGGATCTTGACCAATTTCATAAGGGGGGGCAAACAATTTCGACACCAAGTGTTCACTTCCACAAAGAAAGAGACATTGTTTTGAGTTATGCAGTTTTAAAGACGATGTTTGACAATGTTTTTTCCACTAAGATATGAGTTATTTTTATTATTATTAATTTTTGATAATATAGTCTTATAAAACAAATTATAAGAAACGTAAATCTTTACTCCCTTCACCCCAAATTTACATTGATAACTTTACTTTTAGAGTCAAACTTTAAAAAACTTCAACCAACTATTTTTATAATATATAATAAAAACTATAACAAGATCGTAAAATATTTACATTCAAAATAAAATAAAATAAACATTTTCACAAAATTATAATTTGAACGAAAAATGAAATATAAATGGAGAAAAACTGAGTTAAAGTGGCATCTCGAGATTCTGCAAAGTCAAATAAAAAGATTATTTGGTGATGGAGGGAGGAGGATCTACACTCAGCCGAGTAATTTTGTTCCCTTTTATTTCTTCTAATAATCTATCTATGTTTTCCTTTTATAACTTTTTTGTCAACATACCATTTTTCATCACGGTGAAAATCAAAAGAAAGACTAGAGAGCAGTATATATATACTCCGTATTTTTCAATTTACGAAAGTATACTCCTATTAATGTTTATTTCTAGATTAAGTGCTTCTAATAAATTATGGTAACCACAACAGTAATATTTATTGGGTACTTCCGTACTTGGAACATGTGGGCCACATTATAAAATCCTCATTGAACTTCACTTGATCAAATGAAAACCTCACTGGGTTACTAATTATTTACCACTATAGGTAATTTGCACCAAACTCTAGGGGGGCGAGCAGTAATTAATTGCACAATGCCTCTTATTTAACGACTAGTCGACTAAACTTCATGTGTTGGTCCCATGTGGTGGTGGTGGTGGTGTGGGGGGGAAGCTGTGCACAATAAGGAAGATCCACCACTGATTATACGGAGTAACATTTAGAACTACAAGATAGTTCTTCGCACCAACCAAGAAAAAATACCTAGAATTTAGGCAAAACAAATCCTAGCAAATAGTATTATTATTCAGCTCTAGAAGACAAGTTACGACATCTAGATTGTTAAATACTGGAAAATGTCGTTAGAAGAAAGGGAAGTAGAAAAGTACCTGAGATAGTATGACTAGCTGTTCACCGGCCTTTTTCGGTTGCTCTCTTAGAGCACGCTCACACAATCTTCGAGGTGAGGCATTATACCAATCCTCCCCGTACTCATGGAGATATGGCTGGGAAAGCGGGATGAAAACGAGACCAGCAAATATGTAGTAACTAGGTAGTTTATCAAATTGCTGGACGGGAACTAGTGGCTCCAGCTGCGATTGAAATAAAGTTGAGTCAATGTATATAGTGAGACAGAACTATTAAAGGCACAATGTATAGTGACTAGTGAGACAGAACTATTATTTTCACAAACAACACAACAAAATAACCTTTTGAATCAATAAAATTACTAAATACCGTCCACCCCTTTATAGTTTAAATTGTCTTCATTTGGCTTTGTGGTCAAACGATGTCGATTATGACGGATATAATATCTCGATATACAATGGTAACAACTTTTTAAAAAAAGATAATACGAAAATAGTTGTTTTATCAAATCAAACATGACAAATTCTATAATATCCAGTTGCTTACATATTTTAGAAAATTGGAAAAATTAATGACCAACGTTGACATAATTAATTAACTAAAGTCAAATGAGGATAATCACTAAAGTTGCTATACAGTAGCGTAGGCTACCGGTAGGAAAAGAGAATCAAAATTCAAAATAGCGATAACTGTAACTAACACAAAGAGTACTGAACACAGCAACAGCAATAATAACAAAATAAAAATAAAAAAAAGGCAGCGGAATGAGAAATTATTTCTAGATTTTTCACAACATGCTCACTAGAACAATGAGATAAGCATAAATCTATTCAGTGATTCAAATGTGTGTACGTGCATTTACGGGTGTATACTTATTTTATCAAGCCTTTTGTCATCAAGTATATATCATCATAAAAAGAAAAGTTGAGTGATGATGGTAACTCACCGGTTTAACATTTATTGTGACACTAGATTCTTCGCCATTTCTTAACACCTTCAACTCAGCTTTTTCATTTGGTTTCTTCATGGAGACCAGGTGATCAAAAGTTATTCGTTCTCTGTTCCTGAAAGGAACTGCCAGTACAGTGAATAATTCAGAATATCAGAAAGAACCAAGATAACTGGAATGCTATCTTTGAGACTACGTGTAAAAATTCTAAGAGCATGAAAAAGGCCCATAAAACAATCCATGTGAGATACAAAGACACTACAACTATGCAATCCCAATTCCCAACAGGATCGTCGGTACCCTGCAAGTCTGGCATAATACAAATATTTCATGTTGCACCATAAAGCAACAAGAAGAATACCTGTCCCATCATTAGCTATAGGCACACCATCGAATGCAAGGATAACATCGTCTTTCTTCAGAATCTTGTGTGCCTCGGAAAGTGGGTTAATTTTACTGATGAGTACACCAGTCATTCCAGGATGCATACCAAAGTGTTCACGCATCTGCGGATTTTCCATTGCTTGGCATGATAGACCCAAAGAGCAGAAGCCTACATACTTACCACGTTCATCTACACCAGCAATGAAGTGCTTTATCACTGGCACCGGAATGATGTAACTATATAAAAGAAAATTTAGAATCAGGAAAGAGAGCAAGAAAATAAGGTGTATCAGAAAACAGCTTTAACAAAATTTTAAATGAAATCTTAGATGTTACAACCTTGACAAGAGGAAAAGAAGGGCTACATATCCAAGTATCGGACTCGACATGACTTGATTTTTCAGATGCAGGGAGTTTGTAGTAAGAGAACACTTTGTAGTACGAGGACACATTTGAAGCATAACTATATTTTTAAAAATGAGATATTTAGTGTTTTTTTAATAGTGAAATAGAAGGTGTTTATGAAATAAGCTTAAAATCATTAATTATTGTACATAATGATAATGATTCATCAAAAGAATATTATTCTATTTTTGTTATGTGTCAACCTTTTAGGATGAGTTCCATACTCATATTCGTGCGTTTTATTCGGACAAGGGTATGTCCCTAAAAGTGAAGAGTCCAAGTAACAGACCTTTAATATAAATAATGAATTCTCAAATAGAGAAGACTAACCCAATATTCTCTGCACCTGAAAGATTCTGGAAAGCTACTCCGGCAACTTTATCTCCCATGATTGCCGGCCCCCCACTATTTCCTGGATTGATAGCTGCATCAATCTGTATTGCTAGCAACTGAGAGGCACCGTGAACATACTGTGTTGGCTCCACTCTTGAAACAACACCTTTTGTTACAGAGATATTGTCCCCTCCTGCAAGATAGTCAAAAACCATAAATTGCCAATTAAGTATTTTGTGAAAACATCCCATGTCCCATGTTTCTGGCTAAAATAAAGTGTTTGTGTCCAAAAAAGAATTTTGATATGTGACACGCAACCAACGTAAGGGATTGAACTACTGGAACTTTCTAGGGGTGTGAGTGATATACTGGAACCGTGAGGGTTTGTGGATATCGAACTCAAAGCTATACCAGAGTATATGGTACTTCAGATCAAACAGCAATATTACTCTATAGTCTCAAGTAGTCAAGTCTCAATGGCTGTCACCTATGGCGAGACTAGAGAGGTCACATTTGTGCATTCTCACCTATTCATTATATAAACATTCGTGACTATTGTATGTATGGTATATAGTTGTAATTGGTTTCAGCAACGATGAGAGCATAATCAAAGGAATCCCCAATATAAGATATATCAATATTTCAATTCCATAAACACCATAACTAAGAGCGGCCGATGCTTTTGTGCTACTCAGCCCTGCGGATGGTCAAGGCATTTCCTAGTGAGTCTTCATCAATACCTCATTTCTTTATTTTCTTAGGAATGCAAAGTATATTAATTACAATGAGAAAATCCAACCTCAGCTATGAGCCTATACTACATTACCTTGAGGATAACCAACAACTGCAACAGCTTCTTGCAAAAACGGGATGTCTCCGAGTTCCAAGTGTTGCATGCCCTGCCAAAATTCTTCACTTTCAACGACTAAGATTGCCAAATCACATTCATGTCCAACCGCATGAACTTCTGCTCTATACTTGGTAGGAGACCCATGTTTCCTCACAAGTACAAATGTCTGATCCGCCACCACATGGGCATTAGTGACGATCCTTCTCCCAGAAATAACAAATCCTACATTAAAATTATATCCACGAGTAAGTTAGGTTAGCAAACAAATCACCTATTGAAACATACGGTAACTCTATAGAGGGCGTCTGTTCTACGAAAACTTGATAAACTTTTAAGTTCTGCCTACAAGGACAAACCCTTCAATTTTATTTTGCACATTACATGGATGCCTGTCCACTATCTCCTGACAATACAACTGACAGTACCATTACAACTTCTACTGAATTCTAGTAACCATGTTAGCTCTGATTTTGTTCAACCACTAGAAGAAAGAAACTTTTTACTATCGTCCAAAGCGAAACAGAGAATGACTAAATCATCACCATGCAGATTACATTCTAACATTAGTCATCGAGCAACACCATTCATGAAAGGTGAAACTTACTCCAGTACTACAAATGTACTCTCAAAAAACACTATCGAGAATCCTTCTAGGTCTTAATCCTACCTCTATGTGATCCAAATGTATGCAGTCGTATCCTAACTAGAATAGAAATGACAGACTACACAAAGCACATAAATTCATTGAATTAACGCCCACAACAAGGGGAGCTAGCCAAGAATCTCGCCCCAAGCAATGAAAAATAGTACTCACCCTGTCTCAATAATTTCCCAAGTTAAACAATTGACCAGGACAAATGAAGCAACATTTTAGTTAAAAATTTTAAACCTTTGCCGAGGTTACTCATAACAACACCAACTCGCCTCCTAAATATTTCTATCATTACTTTTAACTCCCGTAACTTCAAATCCTTACTCCACCACTAACTACCACCAACAAAAACCACACTCAAAAATCATCAAAGCTATAATCTTCGCAACCCATATCTCCGACAATAATTTTTTTTGCAAAAAAAAGTAGCCCATCTTATTCATCCATATAGGGAATTAGAAGGCAATTCTTACAAAATGAGAAGCCACTAATAATCTCAAGCATATTTCCGAGAATATTAGTTTACCTTTGACTAAAATATCTCTCATGAATAATAAGAATATATTAAACAATTGACAAGGACAAAGGGAGTTAAAATTTTAGTTAACAACAAACTTTTTCCAAGGTTATTCTGTTACAACTACGAACTCGCCCGTCCTAAAATTCTCAATCATCAATCTAACTCCCGTAACTTCAAATCCTAACCCTGCCACCAACTAACACCAAACACAACCACACTCAAACATCATCAAAGCAATAATCTTTACATCCAGCACAATAAACTAACCCAGCCTAATAAACCAGACAAACAAAAACACTACTCCACTTCATCCCAACTCCCAATCATTTATTTACCTTTAATTAAAACACGCTCATAAAAACGCTAAACAATTCATACCCCCGCCACTAACTAACACCAACACAACCACACTCAAAATCATCAAAGCTATAATCTTTGCAACCAGATATATAAACTTTTAAGTTCCGCCTACAAAAACAAACCCTTCAAATTTATTTTGTAAATTACATGGATGCCTCTCCACTATCTCCTGACAGTACGATCCCAACTTCTAGTGAGTTCAACTAACTATGTTAGCTCCGCTTGTTGTCACCAAACATATGGTCAAGACATTTGTTCAACCACTTTACTATCCTCCAAAGCGAAACAGAGAAATGACTACATCCACTAAATTAGATTGTAACATTAGTAATCGAGCAACACCATTCATGAAAGGTAACAGCTTACTCATAGTACAAATGTACTCTCAAAAAGAATATTGAGAATCCTTCCAAGTTCTAATTCCACCTTTTGGTAATCTAAATGTACGCAGTCGTACCCTAACTAGAATAGAAATCAGAGATTAAACAAAGCAGAGATCTTTATCGAAATAACACTCATGATGGAGGAGAGGCTAGCCAAGGATGTCACCCCAAGCAATCAAACGTATTACTTTCTCCGTCTCAATTATTCCCCAAGTTAAACTACTGACTAGGACAAAGGGAGTTAATGTGAAATTTTTAACTATTTCCGAAGTTACTTTATTATAACCATATTAGTTGTGGGGCCATTGTCACTACCCAACATATCGGTCAAGCCATTTGTTCAGCCTCTAGAAAAGAACTTCCTACTATTCTCCAAAGCGAAACAGAAAAATGACTACATCGCCATCATCCAGATTAGATTCGAGTTACTTGTTAATTAGCCCTCCAGCAACACCATTCATTGAAGATTACAACTTACTCTAGTACTACAAATGTACAATAAAAGACAATATTGCGAATCCTTCCAAATTCTAATCCCACCTCTATTGTGATCATGTACAGAGTCATACCCTAACTAGAATAATGACAGACTACATAAAGCACGTAATATCATCGAATTAAACCCATGACAAGGGGAGCTAGCCAAGAATGTCGCCCCAAGCAATGAAACATATTACCTCCTCCATCCATTTCCACAGTTAAACAATTGATTAGGGCGAAGGGCAGTGGCGGAGCCACGTACTACTTTCCGGGGTCGTCGGACACCGCAAACGAAAATTTTTTTAGTGTATTTTAGTCCAAATTTTTGATAAAAATAGAGTAAATTTATATATTTATGTAGAAATAGGTATTAGGGAACCCACGAAGAAATTTTTCTGGATCCGCTAATGGCGAAGGGAGTAACGTTTTAGTCAAAAATTTTAAACTTTTTCCGAAGTTACTCTACTACAACACCAACTCGCTCCCTAAAATTTTCAATCATCACTTTAGCACCCGTAACTTCAAATCCAACCCCGCCACTAACACCAATAAAAACTACACTAAAAAATCATCAAAGCTGTAATCTTTAAATATATAAACCTAACATTAGTCATGCAGCAACACTATTCATGAAAGGTAACAACTTACTCTAGTAGTACAAATGTACAATCCAAAAGAACATCTAGAATCCTTACAAGTTCTAATCCCACCTCTATTGTGATCCAAATGTAGGCGATCATGCCCTAAGTAGAATAAAATGAGAGACTACACGAAGCACTTAATTTCATCGAATTAACACCCATGACGAGGAGGGCTAGCCAAAAATGCCACCCCAAGCAATGAAACATAGTACTCCCTCCGTCTCAACTATTCCTAAGTTAGACAATTGACTAGGACGAAGGGAGTAACATTTTAGTTAAAATTTCCAGACATTTTTCCGAAGTTACTCTATAACAACTAACTCCCTCCTAAAACTTCCAATCATCACTTTAGCTCCCGTAACTTCAAATCCTAACCACGACACCAACTAACATCCAACAAAACCATGCTTAACAATCATCAAAGCTATAACTACATCATCACCATCCAGATTAGATTCTAACATTAGTCATCGAGCAACACCATTCATGAAAGGTGAAACTTAGTACTACAAATGTACTCTGAAAAAACACTATCGAGAATCCTTCTTGGTCCTAATCCTACCTCTATGGTGATCCAAATGTACACATTCGTACCCTTACTAGAATAGAAATGACATACTAAATAGTCGTTTGCCCTAAGTACCCTAGTCAATTAATTCCCAATTTAAACAATTGTCTAGGACAAACGAAGCAACATTTACATTTTAGTTAAACTTTTCAAAGCTTTGCTGAGGTTACCCATAATAACACCAAATCCTTACTCCGCCACTAACTACTTCAAATCATTACTTTTAACTCCCGTAACTTCAAATCCTTACTCCGCCACTAAGTACCACCAACAGCAACCACACTCAAAAATCATCAAAGCTACAATCTTTGCAACCCATATCTCCGACAACATATTTTATTTTATTTTTGGCAAGAAAAAGTAGCCCATCTTATTCATCCATATAGGGAAATAGAAGGCAATTCTTACAAAATGAGAAGCCACTAACAATCTCAAGCATATTTCCGAGTTCCGACAATATTAGTTTACCTTTGATTAAAAATTACTCCTGAATAATAAGAACATATTAAACAATTGACAAGGACAAAGGGGGTTAAATTTTAGTTAGAATCTTCAAACTTTTTCCAAGGTTATTCTGTTACAAGTTACAACAACCAACTCGCCTCCTAAAATTCTCAATCATCACTGTAACTTCAAATCCTAACCCTGCTACCAACTAACACCACACTCAAAAATCATCAAAGCAATAATCTTTACACCCATCACAATAAACTAACCCAACCTAATAAACCAGACAAACAAAAACACTACTCCACTTCGTCCCAACTCCCAATCATTTAATTACTTTAATTAAAACACGCTCATAAAAAAGCTAAACAATTCATAACCCCGCCACTAACTAACACCAACACAACCACACTCAAAATCATCAAAGCTATAATCTTTGCAACCAGATATATAAACTTTTAAGTTCAACATACAAAAACAAACCCTTCAAATTTATTTTGTAAATTACATGGATGCCTCTCCACTATCTCCTGAAAGTACGATCCCAACTTCTAGTGAGTTCAACTAACCATGTTAGCTCCGCTTGTTGTAGACAAACACATGGTCAAGATATTTGTTCAACCACTTTACTATCCTCAAAAGCAAAACATAGAGATGACTACATCATCCAAATTAGAATGTAACATTAGTAATCGAGCAACACCATTCATGAAAGGTGACAGCTTACTCATAGTACAAACTACAAATGTACTCTCAAAAAGAATATTGAGAATCCTTTCAAGTTCTAATTCCACTTTTTGGTAATCTAACTGTACGCAGTCGTACCCTAACTAGAATAGAAATCAGAGATTACACAAAGCACGGAACTTTATCGAAATAACACTCATGATGGAGGAGAGGCTAGCCAAGGATTTCACCCCAAGAAACCAAACGTATTACTTCCTCCGTCTTAATTATTCCCCAAGTTAAACAATTGACTAGGATAGAAAAAGTTAATGTGAATTTTTAAACTATTTCAGAAGTTACTCTATTACAACACCAACTCGCCTCCTAAAATGTTTAATCATCACTTCAGCTCTCGTAACTTCAAATCCTAATTCCGCTGATAACAACAATAAAAACCACACTCAAAAATCATCAAAGCTATTATCTTCACTTCCATAACATTACGAAAACAATAAAATAACACTACTCTTTCCGGCTCAACTCCCAATCATTGATTTACCTTTAATTAAAATACGCTCACAAAGAATAAAAAAAAGTAAGCACTCTAACCCTGCCACTAACTAACACCAACACAGCCACACTTAAAAACCATCAAAGCTATAATCTTTACATCCATAGCATCAAAATACTACTCCTTCCGTCTCAATCATTTATTTACCTTTAATTAAAACACACTCACAAAGAATAATTAAAGTACGTAAACATCCAACCCTGCCACTAACTAACACCATACACAGCCACACTTAAAAACCATCAAAGCTATAAATAAATTACGACTCCCTTCCGTCTCAATCATTTATTTACCTTTAATTAAAAGAATAAAAAAAAGGTAAACAAAAGCAATACCGGAACCCATAGTTTCGCGTTGCGATTTATTCTGCCAAGGAAGAAGATAATTAGGACTACTAGCAACAGTAAATATCTTAACAACAGAATCAAGTGCTAAATCAATTGCAGCAAATGCATCAGTTTCCGTTAACCTAACACTTTTTGCATCAAATCCCGAAACTACCCTCAACCCTTCATCCCCTTCTTCAACCTCATCATCACTGTCACGTGATTTGGTATCAAGGGTATTTTGGTAAATTGGGTTAGGGCTGATGTTTGTGGTGTTGGGATATTTTGGGATATTTGTAGGGGTAGTGGAGGTGGTGGTGAAGGTGGAGAGGAGGGGTAGTTTGGGAATAAAAGGGGATTTGCGGGTGAGGTGTGGGAGGGTTGACGAGAGTGCGTGAACTGCACGGCGGAGGGTTTGGGCTTGCATTGGACGGTTTTACCCTTACCTCCGATGGTTTTTTGAGGTGGTTTTAATGAAGGTTTTTTCAAGGGTTTAAGGGAGAGATGGGAGGAGATTTTCTGGGTGTTTGAATCAATTTTTGTGTTGCTATGGTTTTTGTTGGAAGGGCTAGATTGAGTCGGGTTGATTTCGAGTGCAGGTTAGTTAGATTAACCAACTCCCGCCTCAATCTTAGAGGTAGGGTGGGTTGGTCATGTTTGGGTCAGGTTGGTCAAGTTAGATTGACCATCTATTCAATTAAGGGTTGGACAGCTCGAGTAGTCATTGACTCAAGTAAGTTTAATATAATCATGAATATGTACCCGGGTTAGGGAGCGACTTAAGGATTTTGGGACTCAGCTGAGTTAGGATTAGAGTTAAATTCGGGTTGAGTTAAAGCTTGTCGTTGATGAGATGACCCAGTAAACTTGGTTCAATAACCTCGTTAATAAAGCTGTCTTTGACAATGTTTATTCCAATATTTATAAAGGCCCAACCATAAACACATCCAGGGCCCGGCCCGTTGATAAGTGTGTCCGTGGGCAAAGAAAATCATGTTAGCTCGGTTTGCATCTAGCCGAAGCAAGCATTTGATTACCTCTAGGGCGGGTAAGTTCAACTCCTACTTAACTTAGGTTGAGAATTAAGAGCGGGTCAGGTCAAGCATGTTAGAGGGAATTCGGGAAGGGTAACATGACAAATAGGTTTGGGCAAAGCTGAGTCTTAATGTCGTATCGATAAGATGTTAATTAGTTGTTTGATAGGCATGAATATTATTCTCCGAAATTAAATAATCAAAATCTATTCTATTCTATATTACGTGATTCTCTATCCGATCAATATTTTCAAAATCAACTCATATTAACTTTTAAAACATTTATCGACATAAGTTTAGACATTCATTAAAAAAACGAATATTTCTCATGGTACCCCTTAAGTTTGTCAGATTTCTCATGGTACCCCTCTTTTTAAGAATCTGTCCATGGTACCCTCGAGCTTTCATTTTTGTGCCCATGGTAACCTTTAATGTAACGGCCGTTAACATGCCGTTAAGTTTTGATGACGTGACAATAATTAGTAAATAAAAATAAAAATAAAAATTGAGCAATTCCCATGGTACCCTTGAGATTTGCATTTTCCCCCCAAATACCCTACTTTTATAAATTACAAAAAAAAAAAAAAAAAACGTTTGACTGGCTGTATGATTGTATCTCCTGCGGCACGAGTTCAAAAATCAACGATTTTTTTTCTCTAATTGTAGATCTCGGAAAGACTAATATTTTGAGGAAAAAAAAATTCAATTTATGGATGAGTGATTGAAAGTTATAGTCGGTTATAGTTTTTTCTACGAATAAACTTTTACTAGTCGTAATGCATATTTAAGATATAAGAAAAACACGAGTTTTTATTCCAAACAGAATATCTCGTCAAAATTAACTTAGGAAAGAAAACTGGAAGTTTTTTTATATCGTAACTAAGAGATACAATCATACAGCCAGTCAACCTTTTTTTTTATTATATAAAAGTAGGGTATTTTGGGGGGAAATGCAAACCTCAGGGGTACCATGGGAATTGCTTAACTTTTATTTTTATTTTTATTTACTAATTATTGCCACGTCATCAAAACATAACGGCATGTTAACGGCTGTTACATTAAGGGGTACATGGGCACAAAAATGAAAGTTCAGGGGTACCATGGGCACATTCTTAAAAAGAGGGGTACCATGGGAAATATGACAAAGTTAAGGGGTACCATGGGAAATATACGTTGTTTTTATGATTAATGGTGGTGCGGTTAGCTGGATAAGCTTCAAAGAGTCTGTCATTACGGATTCTACAACGGAGGCTGAGTACATTGCAGCGTCTGAAGTTGCCAAAGAAGTTGTGTGGATAAGGCAATTCCTAGAGGGGTTAAGGGTAGTTCACATTGCCAAAGATCCTATCACGATCTATTGTGATAATAGTGGGGCTATCTTTCAAGCTAAAGAGCACAAGTCTAGTAATAAGTCTAGACATGTACTTAGAAAATTCCATGTCATTAGAGATTACATAGAAAGGAAGGAAATTACGATTTGTAAGGTTGGGATAGAACATAACATTTTTGATCCTCTAACCAAGCCTTTATCGCAGGCTAAGCACGACCAACATATAGGCTCTGTTCTTTTGGACTTAATTTCAGTTCACTTCAGTTCAGCTCTATTCAGTTCAGTTCAGTTCAGTTCAGCTCCATTCAGTTCAGTTCAGTTCAGTTCAGTTCAGTT
>JAOWBH010000047.1:1053359-1069331 GCA_028566215.1 Silene coronaria
CCATAATAACAATCCGTCTTGCTTGTGACGGATAGGAATTGAAGACGGGTAGTTTGTGAGAGAAAATGGGTAGAGAGGACAAATGGGGGATAAGGAGGGACCCTCATGTGCTTCTCCACTCACCCTAAATGGGTATTTTGTGAGGGAAAACGGTATCGGATACCTCCCGTCACAAGTAAGAATTTGTGCCATAACAATGTGGAGTGGAAGTTGGGTTCCTTAGAAATAAATTTTTAAAAATATTATTTTTCTTGTTTTGTTGGGTTATGAAATGTTAAGTTATCTATTACTTAAGATATTATGACATGACACATTGTATGAAATAACTATTTTTATCTTACTGGTTTTTTATTTTCTGCTCATCATGAATTTTAATTTAAAACGAAGATTTCAGCAGAGGCTGTCTAATGGATTTGAGAGGTTCTATTCTAAATGTCAATATGAGGCCCAAAAATAGAATAAAACCATACTATATATTTCGAGCCAAACAATACATTTTTTTTATAAGATATTAATAGAGATCAAGCACTCCGAGGCCCTTTTATGGTATGGGCTTCGGTTCTGAGAACATCTAAGAACTCCCCGCTAGACAGTCTTGGATTTTAGTAGGATCTAGACATCTGCTTTTGTTTTTTGAGCATTTTTGTACAAACTGTTTATACAATCTAGTGAATAAAACCAGCCATTCAAGTATATAACACTACAAAAAAACGCGGAAACCTGACGGACAATACTGACGGAAATAAAATTCCGTCAGTATATTAACAATACTGATGGAATTTACTGACGGAAACAGAAATCTGTCAGTAAATAGGAAATACTGACGGAAATTCCGTCAGTAACACTTGGCGCGTTGACCAAGTCAAACGCACCAAGAAGTACTGACGGAAATTCCGTCAGTAATATAATAGTACTGACGGACTTTCCGTCAGACGTCCCCTTTAATCATAAAAACGACAAACCCCTATCACTCTCTTATCCTCCCTCATTCCCCAGTTTAATTGAAATTTCCCAAACCCTAACCCCCAAACCCGACACCACCACCACCACCCTCCTTCCCTCCGGCGACCTCCGCCCGCCATCTCCACTTCCGTCGCCGCCATCGCTGCCACCAGGTACCCTCTTTCCTCTCTCCTTCATCTCTTCTTTTGCTCGTTCTTTCCTTTTCGTTATCTTTTTTTTTCTCCCTTCAGGGCTGCCACCCACCGACGCATGCCACCTCCACCTCCGTCGCCGTCGTATCTGCCACCAGGTACAATCCTTCCTTGAAAGGCATTGGATCCCCCACTAATCTTACTGTAAGTTCTCTAATTAAAGGTAGAGTTTTTCCTACTTGAAAAGAAAGTTTTGGTAGCCTTAAGATCTGTCGTGTGTGTTGTATCGAATGACTGATGCTCATGGAATTGTGCAATGTTTTCTGATTAATTTCTGTGCACCGCGCATTGTGGCTGTTATGGGATGATCCATGATGAAAATTGCATCAACTGTTGTCTTACTTCTATATCAAATTTTCGTAGATTCTGGTCGCCACTCCTGGTAGATTACTGGATCACGTTGAGTCTAGATCCGGCTTGTCTGTGCGTCTGCTGGACCTTGGATTCAGGAAGGACATGGAGAGAATCGTTGATTGTTTACCTCGTCAGAGACAGTCTTTGTTGTTCTCTGCAACAGTCCCAGAAGAGGTTATGCTTTAATTTTTGGATTAATTAATATAAATAATCCATACTATATGTATCATTCCTATATTACACCAAACTATGCGATAACTGACTATAATCCCAACTATCCTACACCCTTCCCAGATTGTATTTGTTCCCTTTTTTTACCTAGTAATGTCGGTAATTTGATATTTTGTTCATTTAAAGAGGAGACCTTCAAATGTACTTAGATTCTTTCTTCCTGTGATCTCTAAGTTCTTGTACTTTCTTTCTCTTTCTTCTTGTTCTTTCTCCATTACACTACTTAGATTCTTCCCAACTTTTTGTGTTCTTGTATTTATTTTTTTCCAATTATTTGTTGCAAAATCCTCATTATGTGACACTAAGTAACTCCCCTTCAAATGAACTAGAAGAAATTCCAAAATACTTGTTAGATATGACACAAAAATCTGAATTATATGATTGGATGGTGTCCATGGTGACAGTATGAAGAAGATTGCATGAAAACCCAGAACTTGATTTGAGGAATTTGAGAATACTAAGCTAATTCAGAAGGAATTAAAGAAATTGGGTGTTTTTTTATTATAAATACTCAGTTGCTCTTACTGGTATTGATAACAAATACGTAGAAGTTGTGTGTTGTCCGACCCATTATTGACTGGAAATCGATTCTTCGAGGCAACGATCAAAGGAAAAAGCGGTTATGGGGCTGTCTGCATAAGTTTGTGGATCCAATATTGTTTGGCTGCTTCTAATATCATTGCTAAAAATGTATTCGTAAAACCAAGATGATATCAAATGATGGTCTGATGATGATAAATGGGGAGGAAAAAAAAGTGAGATATCAATTGAAGTGAGGAAAGAGATGAAGGAACATGGAAAATTAAAGGGGTTACCTATTGTTCATGTAACCGGTCAATTGGGTGCAATTTAGGAAGGGTATATGATAGTTAGGATTATAGTCGGTTAGTGCATAGTTAGGAGTAATATAGGAATGACACTCATAGTATGGATTATTCCCATTAATTAATCCTTAATTTTTGTTAAAAGTCCAAAACTTGTCAGGTGTTTAAGTTCAGTGCTACAACATATCTTCGCGAGGTTCTCAATCGTGGTCATCTGTATATTCAGGTTCGCAGAATTTCTCAGCTTGTTCTGAAAAGGGAGCATGTTTGCATAAACACTGAGGATGAAAGTTGCCCAGAAACAAACTCAAAGGTACATTGCCGTCGTCTGATCAAATCTTTGTGGTGGAGTTGCTTGTTTTTTAAATTATAAGCATTTGAAAACAAATTTTAGATTTATGAAGTACTACAATAACGTAGATGTGAGTCTGATCAAGGGTTTCTAATGAAGTGCTATTGTGAAGTCAGTGTTTTCCTAGATTATGTTTGTAGCATGAATGTGTAGCGCTATAGCATCTGCATAAGTTCCAAAAGGAAACCTTAAAAGCGCTTTTCTTTGACGCATGGTAAATATGAAAAACAATGAAATGATTCCCCACCAATTTCGGGGCCGATATTTGTCAGATAAATTGATATTTGTAGGTTGTTTCAAGTAACGATTACGGTTTTTTCGTGACAATATATCGGTTGGTGGTTTATAGCGATCTGGAGTTGAGGATTTTGTGCATAAACTAGCATGTTTACAAATAAAGTTGCGAAATGCTTTTTAGCTTTTGTGGCAACTCTTAACATGCTGTTGTCTTCTTTAATGTCATGGCTTGCTTTTTTTTTAAACCCATAACTAGGCTATTTATCAGCCTCAAATTTATAATTAGTTCTCAAACTGCAGGGCCAATGGCGGGTAATGGGTAGGCTGAACTTGCGTAGTCCAAATTAAGAGATAATCTGGTAGTTTAATTCTTTTCGACGCAGAATAGAAAAATTGTTCGTGAAAGCACTAAAGCGTCCCTGTTTCTCTTATGATGATAAAAATTCTGATGGCTCTTTCTTCTGTACAAGTAGGACCGCCAGTTGATTTCCCTGTATAAGATACATTCATAGACAATTTCTTTTCCTTTTTTTTGCAAGAAAGATACATTCTGATGGCTCTATTTTTTTTAAGAGAAAATGATTATTATTATTATTACTAATATTAATGAACTCTTATCTTGAAATACTTCCAGAGACCGTTTCTTTGTACATTTTTTATAATAATATATCTTCATAGATCATAAGTGAATGTCCGGCTTTGAGAGAGGAACATGCCTTAAGAGAGGAGAAGAAATAGGGGGTTACAAGGTTATACTCAAGTTGCATATTTTTAGATTGAGTAAAGGAGAAGGGGGGAACGAGTGATTCGTTTTCCCTTGAAATCTTTCCAGTTATGGAGGGATTGAAATTTTTGAACGGGCGAAGTAAAATGCCCACCCTTATGCTTTCCCGTTTTTAGTTCCTGCACTATATCCAAATTAGGAAAATGCGATATCTCACTCTCTCCCCCCATGGTTGACTGGTTCGATATGAGCACCACATTCTATGCGTGAGTGCGTGACACACTCTTAGTAGAGTCTGATATTTAGATTTTAAGCAAGCAAATTACAAAACATGCCTGAACCGGTTCGCAATGCAGTAGGGGCCAGGCAAAACTGGTAACCCTGTCCCTCTCCTGTTCCATGCAAATCCACTTAACTTACTAGTTTTAGTATACTGAGCATCATCCTTTTTGTATGCAGGTGAAGCAGTCATATGTTATTGTTCCTCACGATATGCATTTTCAAGTAGTTTACCGACTTTTAAAAATGCACATCTCTAGAATGCCTGATTACAAGGTAAAATGACACTTTCTTTCTGTCATAGACAACTAAATCCACGTCTTGTTTTAACTCTGCATTTTGTAATTGATTGTTGTTAGGTTCTTATTTTTTGTACAACCGGGATGGTAACTTCACTCATGTACCTTCTCTTCCGTGAGATGAGATTGAATGTCAGGGAGATACACTCTCGAAAGCCACAATTTTTTCGATCTCGCATAGCTGATGAATTTAAGCAATCAAAACGGTTGATTCTGATTTCATCTGATGTCTCAGCTAGAGGGATGAATTATCCTGATGTTTCTTTGGTTATTCAGGTACTACTTATCTAATGTGGTTGTGCACAAATTTCAGTTTCTATATCTAAAATGCAGTGTGCTGGCAATTGGATAATTGCGAATTATTAGCAGTTCTCATTTAGTCGATTGACCCAAATCCTGGAAAAAAGTATTTTCCTTGATTTTTATTTTTATTTTGATGAAGTGCATCATTATATTTCAAGTTTCAACATATACGCCAAATATTGCAACTCACGTTGGTAAAATACTGCATTCAAATTAGGACTTTTTCTCCGAAAAATATTTGTCGTGGAGTAACTTGCTGCAATGCAATAATTTAATCTAAAAGAAGGTACATGCCCCTGAGTGAGACGTTGTCTTCGTAAATAATTTGCAGTTGAGCCACATACAAGCACTAATTTTTTGTATTCGTTTGGTTTGTTTTTTTGCAACTGTATATGGCTAAATCCTTCACGGAAAGGGGTCTATATATTATCATATGATTGAGCGAAGTATTATATAACCCCAACTCTTTTGACGTATCCAATGGCCTTTTAGGTTGGAATCCCATCTGATAGACTGCAATATATACATCGCGTTGGAAGGACTGGTCGAGAAGGAAAAGATGGTGAAGGAATTTTGGTGCTTGCGCCGTGGGAGGAGCATTTTTTGGAAGAAATAAGAGATCTTCGTGTTGAAAAGGCTGATGCACCACTTATTGGACAGGAGGTGAAATCGAAGGTTATTTCTCTGGCTTTGGATTTGCGCTCTTGTCTATTTTAGCCTTTTAAAATAAAAATATTATGAACCCGATTTATCTTGGGAGGGAAAAATGCTTTTGACCTGATTACTTGCATATTTATGAGTCATGACAAAAAACTGTTGAAAACCCCATTAGTTGCTATAACGATGATTTATGTAATTATGTGTCAAGGTTCGTTATCGGGCCTGGGCCCCACTCCTATGGAGGAGAGAGTCAAGTTTATAAGTCCAAATAAACTCCAAGGAGATTCCATCCCAAAACCAATTGGCTATGGGTGGAGTAACTCCTTGGTTTATAAACTAGCGAACCTTCTCTTTTTCCAATGTGGTACATTGCGGACAGTGACACTATCTCACTTTCATTTAATCCCATCCCTGTGAAGAAAGTATTAGCATAGTTAATTTGGGCTTTGTTTTGGTGTCATTTAGATATAATCTAAGACTGTCTAGACCTTTTCTTGTTAAATGTTAAAACAATCTAATTTATCACTTGGGACTCAATCTCGTATCATTTTGCAGGTAGAAAATTCGTTGTCAAAAGTGGATACAAGTGTGAAGGAAGCTGCATATCATGCTTGGCTTGGCTACTATAACTCTCTTAAAGAAACTGGGAGGGATAAGACCTCGCTTGTTAAATGGGCCAACGAATTTTCTGAGTCAATCGGGCTGCAGAAACCCCCAGCACTTTTCAGAAAAACGGTAGTGAAAATGGGTTTGAAAGATATTCCTGGCATTCATTTGAGGAAATAGAATGTTACCGATTCCTGGCAGACTGCTATCTTGTTTCAAACTACTGCTGTTGTATTGTTTCAAACTACCGCTGTTGATGTTTTTGAGTATCACATTGAAGAGAGGTGGTCATGTCCCATGGGCCAGAGTTTTTCATCGATTTGTCTACCGTGCATTTTCCGAATTGACCCCAACTCATTTCGAGAATAAGGTTTTGTTGTTGGCTCAGTTCTTGAGGCAGTCTGAAAATGATGATGTAACCTGTTTAGCATTCGTTTAGTATCCGTTCCGTTTAGGATATGATTTAGAAAGTTGGCTGCCTGCTGCCACAATTTGTACAGTTATCAAGCATTTATGTTGTAGACTTAACATTATCCTAGAGTCTCTTGAATTTTAGCATAAAAAAAATAAATGTTTTTATTTTTACTTTTTATGATTATTTAAACTTTTGTATTTCTCATTGATCTCTTGAATCGAATCAATCGATACTGCTTGGGGGTCGTTCCACTCAACAAAGACAGCATGATGCATGAGTTTGGATCAAGTCGGTTAGTACAATTTTCATCGAGGAATCGATACTAATTATGATCTGAGATCATGGAAGCAAATTTTTGATCGGAACTCTGCTAGTAGGGAGTAATTTTAAAATTTTATTTTAATAAAAGGCGGTAAGTTTGAAAAAGTTCTATATAAAAAGGCGTACTATTGATTTTTTCCGAAGCACAAATTCTCACCCGTCCACAAACAGATTAGAGCACAATATCGACGCGGTAAAAAGTAAAAACCTCGTAACGCTTCACACATGACACATCACATTAACACGCATCACTCCGAAATTAAACCCTAATTTCTTCCCCAATTACAAACAATCCTCAATCAATTTACAGAAGAATTGAAAAAGAAAATCAAAGATGGATTCGCTTCGAAAGCAGCTAGACGTATTAATGGGGGCGAATCGAAACGGAGATGTTAGAGAAGTCAATCGCAAGTATTTCGATCGTGATGTTTGTCGTCTTTTTTTATCTGGTCTTTGTCCTCATGAACTTTTCCAATTAACGGTACTAATTTCATCTTCTCATAACCCTAATTATGATTTAATTTAGTTTAATTTAATTGGTTTCACTGTTAAACCCTAGCTTGCGAATCTACTTGATTTCTGCTATAGTGTTAGGGTTGCTTTCGATTAGTACTCCCTTCGTTCCGGTGAATTGTACACATTTTTCGAAATATGCGAGATTTTGAGAACTTTATATTATTAGGATGGAGGAAGTATTTAAAAATTAGCGAAGTTTATTGATGCGTCAATTGATTTCGTTCCGGTTTGTGATCAATTGGTGTTTCTGAAAGCTGTTTGAAGCTTCAAATCGATGAATTTCACTCCTTTCTGCTGAATTGCTTATTCCCTTGTCCCAATCATGTGTACTATTTTATTATTTGGGAGGGTATTTTAATCAAAGTAAACAAATGGTTGGGACCGTGGGAGTATTTATTTCAGGTGGGATGTGGTTATAACTTGTACCTTTGTTTTGTCAGAAAATGGATATGGGGCCGTGTCCAAAGGTGCACTCGCTGCAGCTCAGGAAAGAGTATCCTTTTTTTGCTCTGACTTGTTGTTTAAAAAAGCCTTATAGGGTGAGCCTGAACGCAAGGCTTATTTAGACACCAGCCAAAATGCTATGAGGTGCCTTATGTGCGCCTGCAAGGCAGAGCTGTTGAGGTGCACCACTATGTGGTTTGCATTTCTTCGCTTCTGAACCTTCTTTAGTTTTGAAACGGGATATTGATAATAATTTAATTTCCAAGAAAAGTAAAAGTTTGTATTCAATAACAATGCTCCAAGTGTGCATGAGGCGTAGGCTTTCATCTTGGGCCTTGCGCCTCCGTTGTACATGCCTTCTTTGCCTCGGTGCACCTCTTATCTATTAGAACTAATCGCAAAATAGAGCATGTGGTACATGTGTTCGATACTTGACTCTTTTTAGATATGAAGAGGCTAAGGCGAAAGGGGTCGATAATTATGACCGGGATTTGGAAGACGTTATAGATAGACTCATTGTCGAGTGCGACAGAAAGATCACTAGAGCTCTTAGGCGTCTTGCTGATGAGGATGCTAAAGCTGCTATTGCGATTTCTGTGACTGAGGTGACACAGGTAATGTTGGATGTTTTTACTTTAGTGGACATTTTTTATCTCCTGTTATGATTGTCTCCATTCATACCTCTTGTCATGTGTTATCTGAGTTACAGACAGAAGAAATTGCAGAGTTGTCGAAGCAGATCAAAGAAAAGTTGCACCAAGTTGATCAGTTTGGTAAGTTTGTCCCTTCTTTTAAAAGTATTACTGTACTTTAAGCGGCATCTTCTAATTAACTGTTATTCCTTTTTATTTATGAATCCAGTACTCTTATGCTTCCATGTTTTCATTTACTGTATTTCTATCAGCTCATGAATTGTTATTTTCCTCTCTGAGTTAATTGGTATTATCAATGCAAGTGAGGTTTCCTAGCATTGTATGATGACATCTTTTCTCGTGTGCTTTCAGATCTTGAAGGCAAGACTGATCATAAAATTCGACTCCTGGAAGAAATTGATGAGTTGAGAACTAAAAGAGCTGATAAACAGGTATGTTTTATTATGAGTAAGAAGTGTTTATGTCTTTGTTTAGCTTTGATTGATGAATAATTTCTTACACTCTTTTGTTGCAGTCTATGCTTCTTTTAGATGCTTTCAACAAAGATAGAGCCTCTCTACCACAGCCACTTCCTAATGCTCCTCCATTGACGCCTCTTCCAGTGGTTGCTCCTGATGCCCGTACCCAGGAACTGATAAATGAAAAGCTGAAGAAGGCTGAGGATCTTGGTATATATATCTTTTTATACTATTCTACTTCTTTTTATCAGGGAGTGAATGTTTTACTTTTGGGGCTTGTTGTACGCGGAAAATTAGTACTTTTTCATATCCATACCAAACTACTCCGTTGACTTTTCAGTCTACGAGACGACACTTTGACTACGCTTTTCTTCATTTATATATTTCTTTTTTGTGTCGAAATTATAATTTTCCGAAACCTCTTTTGATAACTCATGTAATTGTCATTTTTACATACAAAATTTTAAAATTTGACTAAATATAATCAAGGTTAATATTTAACAAGTTTGACTTTAAATAGTGTGTGGGTAGTTTGGTGTGGATAGGAGGGAGTATATTTTTTTCCCATTCTGCTATGCATGTCGTAATACACTGGTGTGCTGTGTGTAATCGTTGTAAGTCATGTAAAGACATATTTTAGACTCTTTTATGGTAGCTCATTTAAGCTGGGTTCTCCCTTTTGCCTGCATCACGTTTTGTGTATCTCTGAGGTGGGTGTTCTAGACTCCGTTCTTGACATGGCAAGTGATGCATTATTGCCTTGTTCTGCATAGAATTGAGATTAAGTATGGCGATAGCAGTATGAGCACTGACATCAGTAACATGTAAATGGAGGAATTTATGTTTTCTTTTAGCTTGTCTGTATATCTCTGGACAATGTGGAAATTGTGTTTTGCCGCCTGGTAGATATTCTTGTAGTAAGCAGGGTTATGTTCCGTAGCACATTCTGAACAGTGTTCATTTTTTTAGGTGAGCAAGGAATGGTCGATGAAGCGCAGAAAGTCATGGAAGAAGCTGAAGCTCTGAAGAAGGTTGGTGTATGGTTGCTATTCTGTTTGATTGTTCTGGCTCTTTTATCACCTGTTTTGTGCATGTCAGCTTCCCTCCTAACTATATTGATATGGTTTCAGCTTGCACCAAGACCGGAGCCTGTTGGGGATTCTGCAAAATATACTGCTGCAGATGTTCGCATTGTGAGTCTCGCTTTCTGTCTTTTTTGCTTTCTCTGTCCTGTTTTTGTGGGTAGGCATTGAGCGAGTTTATAATACGGAATTCCTTGAGGTGTAATGTGTTCCTGACACACAATTCGAAGTCTCTGGAGTAGGATAGGAGGCTGATTTTTGTCAAATTTGTCTGATCCAATGCCTATTTTTTCTAAAAATAAATAAATAAATAAATTGTGATTGGGTATCTTCTCATCCAAAGAGGCGTTAGCAATCATTCCGACAGTCAGATTGGGGATAATAGTCTAAATGATTTAAGATGCTTAATATAAACTTTCTAGTGTTAACAAGTCTTAAATAATGGATGATATTAGGTATCTTATTTCTTGACCAAAGACGCGTTAGCATTCTTAGCAATCAATCTGACTGTTAGATTGGGGATAGTAATTTAAATGACTCCAGATGCTTGATATAAACTTCCTAGTGTTACTATGGATGGGATTTTGATGATCTGATGTGTATGTGCTTTGTATAGTCAATCCTGCCAAATTTTGAATCACTGGATTTGTTTTCCACTTCTTAATATTATTCTCCAGAGTGTGGCATGTTGTTACTTTAAGTAAAATTGAAATGGCCAATTAATAAACTGTGAAGGTCCTCAGTTATATCATCGTAGATGTAATGTAATGTTGGTTTCTGACTGCACATATATTTATTATTTCCTTATCATCATTTTCTGGTTTGTGCAGACCGATCAGAAGCTCCGTGTCTGTGATATATGTGGAGCATTCTTGAGTGTTTATGACAGGTATAATATGTAATTTAATTATTCTTTCTCTCTTATATTGGCTTCCCCCACTTCATTGCGGTGACGGAGTGTAGTTTGGGATTTGAGTACTTCAGCTTTTGACCTGGCGATTATGCCTCCTTGTCACCAGCAGGCATTTGGCCGCAGTTTTACGAGGATAACTTTTGCAGCTAAAGAATGTGCGTCTTTTATTCTGTGCTTGTAGATCATGCTGTTCCTGTTGTTAGCTAGATAATTGAAGGAGAACATTATAGATTGCTCACCTTGTATGATTGTTTATGGATGATGTATAACTGAACTTATAGCTTGATATCTCATTTTTGTTTTCAGTGATCGTCGTTTAGCCGATCATTTTGGGGGTAAGCTTCATCTGGGTTACATGCAAATTCGTGAGAAGTTGGCTGAGCTTCAGGTATAATGAGAACCAACTTGTTATAATCTCATTCTTTTGTAGTTGCATTTATAGCTTTAGTAGCTTATCTGTATTGATTAGTTGTGCAGAGGGACTGATAGTGGTAAAGGCCTCAGTAACTTCTCCTCTTTGCAGTTCTCTCCTCTTTTTATTTTTAATTGTCAATCACATTACAATATCTCTCAATTTAGACTTAATTGGTGAGGGGCCGGCAATGATATTTTCATAGTTCATCAGTTTGACTAATGACCATGTGGATATTAGTTCTGCAACAGCCACTCGTAACACTATGAAGCAACTCTATTATCTAAAGTAATATCCACATGGTTATTAGTTTTGCTTCTGCTCCATTGGTTCTAATCCTTTAGGTTTCTTCTCACTGAAGAATCTTTACGTCATATGTCGGCATTCCACCTCTTGTTCTGTAGTTTAGTCATTTTGTTTCTTTGGGTATCATAATTCTTGAACATGGTTTATCCAGTGCCATGAGCTTACAAGGTAGTCAATGTTACATGATCAACATATAACTCCACCGACATGACTGAAAGTTCCTTTGCCTTATTTCCACAGGTAGTTGAAACATAAAAAGTGCCAATAACCAACAAGTGCTGAAAAAGTGCACAACAAATTCAGTGAAAAAAAATACCTGAACTTTATTATTCCACTAGTTTGAAGGTTTAGACAGATAATCTGTACACTGTACTATTTGGTTAAAAAGAAACATGGTCTTTATGAGGTTGTATTAAACTAAAATGTGGCGTGTTGCAGTGACTATGGGTGTCTAGTTCCTGTTCTTTGTGACTGCCCCTTTTTGAGCATAGTGATTTTCATTTGTCATGGTAAGTGGGCTTAGATGAATCCACTGTATGTCCCCTTGTCCTTCCCTTCTCCATTTGCTTTTGTGATTTGTGTTGGTTAGATCAATCGCCTTTCCTCCTCGTCCTCTTTTTAAAGTGACTTATGTGTGTGTTCGTTGCATCTCAAATATTGGCATTTGGGTTCCGTGCCAGCTTTTTTGGGAATGTACTAATTCGTTGAAGCACCAATTGTAAGTTTATATTTAGTTGTTTATCATAGACATAAAAAGGTATGCACGATGATTATATACTTTACTAGCCAGCGAAAATTAGTTAGGGTCAAGGCTGGTAAATCAGGTCATTATGTGAATGATCTTTTTTCAGGAAGAGAAGAACAAGAAACGCAAGCCGATTGAAGATGATAGAAGGTAAAGTTGCTGACTTCTTTTCATCTTGCTTCCATCCTTTCCTATTTCATTCTCTGGCTTCTTGTTCAAATTATTGGCCCCCCAGACTTTCTATTTACTGATTCCACACTTCAATTTGAACTTATTTCTTAACTTATCTTGCAGGTCCAGAGAACGCAGCCATGACCGTGAACGAGCATCCAGCAGGGACAGGGATAGAGGTGATCGCAGAAGCAGAGATCGCGACAGGCATGGTGACAGAGACCGTGGTTACGACCGCGGAGATAGAGAGCGCTCTCGTAGTTATGATGCCAGAAGTCGGCGCCGATCTCGGTCTCGTTCCAGGGAACGCTCTAGGGATCATGTCCGTGATTATGATCGTAACAGGTATTATTGGTCTCCTTTATTTTGTCGACTTTTCATCTGTCTGGAGATTGATATCACTAGGTTATTGCACGTTTGGTCATGTTAACATCCATACACATTATTTTTAGTGCATTTGTTGGCCTTTTTGACTAGGATGATTATGCACAATTGCAATGCTATGGTCTTCTAGTACGAAATGTAGCTCGTTAGGATGTTCAGTTAGCTTTTCCATCACATTCTCGACTGGGTTAAAAATCAATGATTTGTTCCCCTTTAGACAACAATTTTTTTGAGCTCTTGAGGCATGATGTTATAACCACAATACCCCAATGCCTCAACAGTTCTTGGAAATTGTGGGGGTAAGGGGAAGTCGATGTACACAGTTACGCTTGTGCTAGCAGTATAAAGAGGCTGTTTACGAGTAACCCTACATATTGAGTGTTACTTCACAATAAAATGAAGCACCGCCAGTTTAGCGAGCCTTCATCGTGATGCAAAACCAAAGAATAACGAGTCTTTGATCTCATTGGAATTTGAAAACTTGGAGCATGGTGTTAATGTTATACTAATATCTATTTTTAAACTTAATAAGCATTGTCTCTTGTTTGGTTAATGACATCCTTTAACCTAGTTTTGTTCTCCTTGCAGGCGCTATGATCGTGATCGCTACTAGATGTGTACCTTACTTATGTAGCCTAGGAGTGGTGTGTGATCGGGTTTCATGTCCTCTCCGCCCCCCTTCCCGTAGTAAGACAAGAGAACTGTTAAACCTGTGTTCTGCACTTGTGCCCTTCCCCTAGTAAGACAGGAGAACCGTTAAGCCTTGTGTTGTGGATCTATCGTAGCTGACTGTTAATCGTATTGAACTAAGGTCTTGTTGAGTTGTTTTGAACAAGTATCAGGTGACCTAGAAAGCTAGGGCGTTCGTAGGAAAGTGAAGAATTCACCTGTCTATACTCTAATAGTGGCAGAGATATTACACGAGTTCTTATTGTACAATTGGTTTCCTTGATCCGTATGATTAAAATGGCATGCTACAAATCTTGAAAGCTTTTGCAGAATCTTTAGTTACGAGCAGCTAAGCACCGGCTTAATTTTCTTATGATTTTTATTCAAAGCATCGCATATTCGCTAATTGATAGATACAATTGCCAGTCTGTTTTGACACTGCAAAAGTGACGATGATGGAGTAGAGCGCAAAAGGCCAAGGGAGTATGTCTAGTAAATAGTTGGTTCACATCCTCTCTTTGTATCGCACTCATACTGGGTTCCTTCCGCGTAAAATAACTATCATTTTCCCAACATTTCATTTTACCGATAGATCATTTACTTCACTTATAATGATTCTATCTTTATGTATCATATCAAAAGTTGCTGCATATCCTTCCATGTAAGTTCAATTCCTCACTCGTCGATCATCAATATGTTAATCGGGGTGAAACAGAAGCTGCTTAAAGAAAACAACTAATCCAAGCTACATAAATGCATGGTTGCATCTACTAGTGATCTCACTTTTCAACATTTACGCAGCCTCGACTAGTGATTTTTTGCGCGAGTCGCTGTTTAGTTGTCTACTCCGGACAACATCCATGTCAAATAACTTGCATCTAATCAATTCGATGGAAATCTAAATAATGTCCAACGTACAACATCATTTTTCTTCCTTTGGATCGAGAATTAGCCACAAGGCCAATACAATTACAAGACGAATTCAAATTCAAAACAAAAAAGTCTAGTATCTCCATCTCAACCACTAGGCTAGTAGCTAGTCGCCCGGGCATCAAAGCTGTCGACCAGCTGCATCCGCGACAAACGGCAAATAAGGTGTCCTACCAAGAAGAGAAGACACAAAACTATACACAAAACAAAACACCAAAAACACAAACAACGCATTATGCCCCATAACCATAATCTTATACCCGACACCGGCTTGACCCGGCGTAAATATCCTCTGCAACAACAAAGGCAATACAAGTAACACATCCAACACAAGAGCCTGCATTGCATTGAACCGGACATACCGGCTCAAACCGGGATTCCGAACCACACCCAAATAAAGCGCAAAAAACGCAACAAAACTCGCATACGGCACCGTTTTGAGGAGAGAGAAGATCGGAATAAATGGCTGAAATAGGACAGAAAGTGGTGGGTATTGCGCGAAGAGAAATCGGCCGTATTGTAGACCGTTGATGAAAGGGAGGAAGTATCCGACGGCTGATATTAATCGATCAATTGCTGGTGTGGTGGTTGATGTGGCGGAAATTAGGGATTTTTTTAGGGTTAAGGTTTTGGGATTGGATTGATGAATTGTGAGGAATTTGGGGGAGAATTGGGGTTTTAGTGGGTGAGGTAGGGTTAGGGAGGATGAAATTAGGGTTTTATGACGGTGGTTGATGGTGGTGGTTGCGGCGGTTGGACGGTGGGAGAGGCGGAGAAGTTGAATTGATGCCATTGAGGTTAATTTGGGGATTAGGGTTTTGAGGTTGAATTGATTTTGGGGATTTTTCGGGGAGGAAATGGAAGCATAAAGCGTGTTTTGAAAGGGGTGTGATGCTAGATTGGATTGGATTAAGTGGCTTACTTACTCTTTTGTAAGACGGTTTAATACCGATATACTCCCTCCTATACACTCTTTTCTCCCATTTTTCCTTAAACGGATTATTTAGATTTTTTTACCTTTTTTTTATTTTGATAAGTTTTTATTAATATTGTACTATCATCTCTCTCCAATATTAATATTTTTAATTATTCTCAGCTCTCCCCAATCACCAAACCCCACGTTCTCCTTTATTAATATTTAATTCTAATTATTTCTAGCTCTCTCCAATCACCAAACCTCACTCATATCTTTTATTAATATTTAATCCCAATTCTTCCCCTCTCCAATCATCAACCTCACCCATAATATAATATAATAATACATTAGTACTTCATCTCTTAAAATTTGTGTCCACCACAAAGAGGAATAAAAGAGTGTATGGGAGAGAGTAGTGTAGAATACTAAAATAATACTGTACGATTGAAGATACGGAGTATAATTAGATCTCAAAATAAAAATAGGGTTTTTTTTGATAACTACTCCAACCATAAACATCATTTTTGTAATTGTTACCTACTTAAAAAAACTTTAAAAACTGCTACCTTAATATTTACACATGTTAAAATTTGCTTCAAAAGTCATTTCTCATT
>JAOWBH010000047.1:1096233-1113323 GCA_028566215.1 Silene coronaria
GGGGGGGGGGGTGACCAAATGTCATTTTTCATTTGAAATATTTTCTTTGTTTGGATACCCGTAAGTGTAGTGTGACCTCAAGGCTGTAACGACTTTCACAGTTTCACCATGTGTAATGTGTTTATACGCAGTGAGTTGGTTTTATTTTAATAAATGTTGAATTATGCTTTCAGGATGCTCTGGAGTCTGAATAAATTTTCTGATTCTGTAGTTGCCTGATCTTCTCTGTCAACCCTTAAATTTTTTTCCTGTTTTAGCTACGAAAATGGCCCAGTTCTGTATCAAAGATGATGAGGTGGACATTGTGATTGGTGCTTTGCATTCTGATCTTACATCCTTTCTGAATGCATGGAAACCTATATTCTCTCGCTTCCACTTAATCGTAGTACAAGACCCTGATCTGAAGGGTGATCTAACGATTCCGGATGGCTTTAATGATGTGGAAATAATTACAAAGGCTGATATAGACAAGGAGGTGGGATCTTCATTGACCACCAAGCTTTTCTCTGGCTATTCATGTCGCTACTATGGCTATCTTGTCTCTAAAAAGAAATATATTATCTCATTGGACCATGATTGCATCCCAGCCAAAGACGACAAGGGAGTCCAAGTAGATGCCGTGGCCCAACATCTCAACAACCTTGGGACTCCCGCAACCCCTTTCTTCTTCAACACCCTCTATGACCCATTCCGCAAGGGAGCCGACTTTGTCCGTGGATACCCATTTAGTATGCGAGAAGGCGTGCCTTGTGCTCTCTCATGTGGCCTTTGGCTCAATTTTGCCGACTTGGATGCTCCAACTCAAGCTCTTAAACCCTCACAGAGAAACACTAAATACGTAGATGCTGTCATGACTGTACCAACCAATGCCATGATGCCTCTAAGCGGGGCTAACATGGGTTTCAACCGCGAACTACTTGGTCCAGCCTTATTCCCGGGTTTGAAATTGACTAATGAAGGAAAATTTCGGTGGGAAACCACGGAGGATGTTTTTGCTGGCTTGTGCGCCAAGGTGGTCTGCGATCACCTAAAGATAGGAGTTAAAACCGGGTTGCCCTATGTTTGGAGGGAGGAAAGAGGCGATGCTGTTGAGAGCTTGAAGAAAGAGTGGGAAGGTGTCAAGTTGATGGAAGATGTCGTCCCCTTCTTCGAGTCCATCAAATTCCCACCTGAAGCTGTGAAAGCCGAGGACTGTATGTTGGAGATAGCAAAAAAGGTCAATGAGAAGTTTGGGGCAGACAAAAATTCTGTGTATGCTCAAGCTGCTGATGCCATTGTAGAGTGGGTTAAGTTATGGAAGAAGTGAATAGCATTCTCTCTGCATCAGTAAGCAGGATGAGTTCTTAGTGCAGGAAACAGTTGTTTTAGTGTTACCTGCAAAAAATAGAACCTTTGAAACTGAGATTTTTATGTTTGTGTTATTAGTCAATAGATTTTATGTAATTCTTGTTCTTGTATTGTTAATTCTAGTTTGAGAAACATCTATGGATTTTTGGTTATGTTGATTTGGGACTTCATCCCATGTTGGCTAATAGAAAACCATTATTACTTTCGACGGTTTAATTTAACTTTTATTTACAGGTTCACGGTTTTCCACCGATCTTAGTGTGAGTGACACGCACACAGTCTCTCAATAAATTCACAAAACTATTAGAGTATAAAACCGATCTTAGGACTTCCACCACCACCTTAAGGTTTTTGGTTGAGATGGTTTCTTGATCTTAAGGTGATGGTTGGAGTACCAAGATCGGTTTTATATTCTAACCGTAACGATTGTATGTTGCAAACATTTATGCATCTCTTGAACAACATTAAAAATAAAATTCTATTCTAAAACTAAAATCCCAACACTTTTACTTACCCGAAAAAGTCAAATTCTTATTTAAGACGTCAATATTAGTTTTTTTTAACTCAAAATGACTCGTATGATAGATAAGACAAAAGGAAATGAAATAAGCTAAAGGAAATGCCCATAAATTATAACAAATGTTTTGTAGTTTTTGTGCAAGTGGGAGTATATATGACTCGTTTTAATCTTAAGATAGATATTATCGTCTTAAGCGAGACTCACCGGAAAATAATTCCTTGAGACTGTAAGGAAAACACCGTACAAATCAGTTTATTCAGGTACAGATTTATGAGTCAGTCACTCAGTCATCTCATCATAACCATTTAAAAAACTCACGTTATCTTCTTAGATACTACTACTCCTTAATCACTTAATCTACCTCCAAGTAATTCATTCACATACACACAATTTCAATGTTACCAAATTTTGCCAAAAAACCCCAAAATCAACTTACATACACACAATTTCAATGTTACCAAATTTTGCCAAAAAACCCCAAAATCAACTTCTGTTCATTTATGTTCTTCCTTAACTTAGCTTAGATTTCTGTGCTTTCATGGCTTCCCACGTTTCAGCTCTCTATTCCCCTTCATTATCATCATCTCAATCTCTTAATCTTCAACTAAAGCAGCTTAAACCAAACAATTCTCTTAAATTTCCCTCTTTTTCTTCATCTTTTCCTCTTAAATCATCAAATGGTGAGTTATTTGATGTTTTTTTTGCACAAAGTTTTGATCTTTTGTGTTGAATTTGATGTGGGTTGTCATTTTTTTAGTGCTAAATGTGTGTAATTTTGTGAGGTTTGATAAAAATTTGATTTTTTGTGTTGAATTTGATGTGGGTTGCTTTTGTTTGATGCTAAATGAGTGTATTTTTGTGAGTTTTATGTGTGTTTTGTATAAAGTTTTAATCTTTTGTGTAAGTTTGATGTGGGTTGTCATTGGTTGATGCTAAATGTGTATTTTTTGATGGGTTTGCAGGTGGATGTAATTGGAGCTTGATTACTTGTTCTTCATCAAATGGGTCTAGACCCGACCCGGTTAATGGTGTAGGGAAGATTGTTGAAGAGAGTGAGGAGGCAAAGCGGCGTGCCGATTTGTCTGCTAAGATTGCTTCTGGTGAATTCACTGTAAAGCAGCAATCTAGGTAATGCACTGATGCCTGTTGTCCAATTAATTTAGATAGGTTTTGTTTTAGTGAATTTTGTGATAATGTGTATTCTGGTTGTTAATGTTGGTAATTTGATTGAAATTAAGGGTAGTAGGTGATATTTTATATGGATTATGCATCACTTGGAAACATGAATGTTGGTACTTGTTTGTGGTTGTTAAATGGTGGAATTTCCTAATGGATTCAGTTAGGAATTCGTTGTCGGAAAAGGCAGTTATTTTTTAGCTGTGGTGAGCAGTTCACTAGTGGCAAACTTGGTTGGAGTTATTTCCCATTACAATGTAATCGGATTTCTACTTATAGAGATAAGGGAAACGAGTAGTAAAATGAGGAGAGGCTTTGTGGAAGGTAGTTTTCCCTTTACCCCACCATTGGCATGAACCTTTGAGGCATGGAGGTATTGTTGTTGTTGATAATGTAGTGATCATCGTTCCGCGTAAGCCCATGTAAACACCATAGTAGTGCCTAACTGCCTACACTCTCTTCCTTGTAAACTATCTCTCTTTCCCCTTTGTTGGGGAAATAAGTGCCACCAACATTCTTGATCTACATCAGAACATGCATTTGAACCATTATCTGGAGATCTGAATATGCTTGCACCAAACGAGATATGTGATTGTGAACATTTAAGTGAAAGCATGGCGTCTCCTGAGCATGAGATGAACACTCTCTTTAAGTTCTCAAGCCAATGACGTTACGTTGTATAAGATCAACTCGCCGATTGTCTGAGTAACACAACTTATAACTTTAGTATGTATACTCTGAACCAGCCATCTTTATACTTGGATAGAAACTAACTTTACATTCTTGTTCTGTTAACTTGTCCCTATAATTTTTCTAACTTTTCGTTGCTCTTTCTTCTTTTATGCAGCTCTCCTTTGACACTTAAAGACAACCTATCGAAATTGGGATTGCCTTCATCCATTTTGGACTTTATATTCAAGCCTTTTGAAGAATATGAAAAGTTCTCTAGGATTCCCGAGGCGAAGGGGGATATCGCTGCCATTCAAAGTGAAGCCTTTTTTATGCCCTTGTATGAGCTATACCTGACTTATGGTGGAATATTCCGGCTCAACTTTGGTCCAAAGGTTGGTTACGACATCCCTTGCTCTTGAATGCATTCACACCGTTCTTCCTTTTGCTCACTTCCTAAGTTCAAATTTCAGTTGCTATGAGCCTATGATCAGCTAAGCAAATGTATAACACACAATATTTTTGTCACTATTGCAGTCATTTCTTATAGTTTCTGACCCTAAGATCGTAAAGCACATCTTAAAGGACAACTCTAAGTCATACTCTAAGGTAAGCAATATTCTATAGCAGCCAACAGTTTTCATTTCTCCTTATCTGAACAAATTTACAACCATGAAGGGAGCTGAATAGCTGATAACAATAGTTGAGACCTTTCTTTATTCTGGTTCCTGTACCAGGGTATCTTAGCCGAGATTCTAGATTTTGTGATGGGAAAGGGTCTCATCCCAGCTGATGGGGAGATATGGCGTATCCGAAGGCGTGCTATAGTCCCTGCATTACATCTAAAGGTATTAGTGTTTCTTAGAACTTCAATAATTAATACCATCTTTGTTTATGTTCAAGAGTGTACTATTTCTAAAGTTGCTGGGCACACTAAATTTTTGGGAAGCTATACTCCGGACACTAATATTCTTTTTCAGTTTGTAACAGCCATGATTAACCTTTTTAGCCAAGCCACTGATCGGCTTTGCAAGACGTTAGATACTGCTGCATCAAATGGAGATTCAGTGGAAATGGAGTCGCTTTTTTCACGTTTAACACTGGACATCATTGGAAAAGCCGTATTCAACTATGATTTTGATTCTTTGACAAATGATACTGGCATTGTCGATGTATGTTGACGATATTTTTCAATCTACTTTGCTTGTCTATTTTTTCACCTCAATGTAAGTATTATTAAATTAGCTTTATATCTTTTCCTAGATCAGGCTGTATATACAGTTTTGAGAGAGGCAGAGAAACGAAGTACTGCACCAATCCCCGTTTGGGAGATACCTATTTGGAAAGACGTATCCCCTAGACTTAAAAAAGTCAATGCAGCACTCAAGCTGATCAATGATGTGCTAAATGATCTGATAGCAATCTGCAAGGTAACTGAATGATTTTGAGTATGCTTTTATGTAAGTTTAAATCACAATAGCTCTTAATATGTCTGCTTACGTACACATGCAGAGGATGGTAGAAGAAGAAGAGCTGCAATTTCACGAGGAGTACATGAATGAACAAGACCCTAGTATTCTCCATTTTCTGCTGGCATCAGGAGATGACGTACCGAGTCTTAATCCATAAGGAGCTGTTTAAATGTTTATGAAGAGGAGTTAATTTTAAAAACTTTTGCTGACTTCTGTGTAGGTTTCCAGTAAGCAGCTTCGTGATGACTTAATGACGCTACTAATTGCCGGTCATGAAACATCAGCAGCTGTACTGACATGGACTTTCTATCTCCTGTCCCAGGTATACAATTTTGTTTTTTTAACAGTTATTAGCAGAGTGCCTAATTCTTGTTGTTTGTCTTAGTACTCTTTCCTTAGTTTTGGATTGGTAGCTGTTCTTAACTTCTTATAAGTCATCAATTGATATATAACTTGAAGTTATCGCGTTTGCTACCAATTCGGCAATTCCTGCCTACAGCACTTGGTGCTTGCATTATAACTTCCAAGTAACCAAAAATTTATGATGCAATCTCTTTTTTTTGTCCTCCAGAACCCTGAAGTTATGTCAAAGCTTCAAAATGAGGTAATTTTGTTCGCTTTGCCTCCCTGTTCCCCCGTTCCTATTATGGAAAGGCGATTGAGTGTTCTGAATGTTAGATGAGCGACTTACTCTTGAACTACCTATTCATAGGTGGATATGGTTTTGGGAGATAGGTTTCCAACAATTGAGGACTTGAAGAACCTTAAATACTCAAGTCGAGTAATCAGCGAAGTAAGAACTTCTCATGTCTGTCTTACGTTCTTCTGATTGGTTCTGAGTTTCTGACCTAACCTTTTTTTTATATATTTTGTATGCAGTCTTTGAGGCTTTACCCGCAGCCCCCTGTACTAATTCGTCGTTCTCTTCAGGAAGACATACTTGGATCATATCCAATACGAAAGTTAGTATTTTCAGTATTTTGTGTTGTTGAGCTTTATTGTGTGTAAAAAGAGATACAGAGATAATTTTGATACTGACGGGATTTAAACCCAAGTCATGAGTTACCACTTACCGCTCAATGACTTCATTAGTTAAGCTACTTACATGTGCATCTTGTTGATTATTGCGGTGATCTGTCTCAATTAAGCTGTTTTCTTTGTACATGTACTTTATATTGCATTTCTACATCATATTTCTTTGATTTGATCCTCATTTGGTGGACAATTATTCTGATCTTGAGGAAAATTTCATGCTGCAGAAATGAAGACATTTTCATATCAGTCTGGAACCTGCATCGCGGTCCAAGTCTCTGGGAGGATGTCGAGAAATTCAATCCTGAAAGATGGCCACTAGATGGGCCTTCACCGAATGAGACCAACCAAGAATTTAAGTATGTTTCTATTATTATCTTTAGTGATCCTCGAAAAGCAGTATAAATAGAAGTAATAATCTTGTATATTATTGATTTATTTGTTGTTCGTAACCCCGTTGCCAAAAAAAAAATAGTTGTTCGTAACCGGTGCTACTTGTTTTCTTCCCAACTCACGGTGACAGGTATGTACCATTTGGTGGTGGTCCTCGGAAATGTATAGGAGACATGTTTGCTTCCTATGAGGTAATATAACATTCCCTTCCCATATTTAAGTCCGATATTTAGCCTGTCTTTCATTAATGCAAGATCAAGTTTTACCTGTAATCCAATCAAATACATGCAGAACGTGGTAGCATTGGCTATGCTCGTCCGGCGATTCGACTTTCAGTTGGCGCCTGATGCACCTCCTGTAAGACACCTCCTTTATCTTTCACCATTATGATACCCGAGCCAAAAAGGGCCCATTGCCTCAAAGAAGGGCAAAAACCATTCTTTTCAATAATGTTTTGTGATCAGCTAACGGAATTCAGTCAAGACCATCAACATGTGAGATAATGAAAAACAAAGAAATAATATCATTATAAATAATAGGGATATTCTACACGGTACCCCTATGTTTTTTCATATTCTATGGGGTACCCCTCTTTTTCCACTAAAAAACTGTGACGGCCTATAATTCGTGGTCACAAGTTTAGAATGCGACAATTAGCTTTTCCAAATTGATCGCCTTTACAAGATCATCGATTTGAAAAATATTGCCACATTCGAAACTTGTTGCCAGAGTTATGGTCGGTCAAACGTTTTTAACCAAATAAACTTTGACCGGCTATATCTCATGGCTACGAGTTCATAAAGTAATCGTTTTTTTTTCTTAATGACCATCTTTACAAGATCTTTAGTTTGAAAAAAGAAATTGTCGTTTTCGAGTTCTTGGCCAAGAATAATAGACCGTCAAAGTGTTTTAGCTCAAAAAGAGCGGTACCCCATAGAAAATGAAAAAACATAGGGGTACCACCATGTAGAATATGAAAAAACGTTTTCGCCTAAATCATCTTTCACGTACGATTAAAAGCTAAGAAACTAATAAAAATGTGAGACTTTTTTTAGAAAAATTTATGGTAAAAGTTATAATGGTTACTAGTTGAATAATATTACATTTACAGGTTGAGATGACAACAGGCGCGACCATACATACTACAAATGGATTGGTAATGAAGGTAAGGCGGAGAACGTATTCAGTTCCGACAATAGGAATTCCTGTGGTCGAAACCAGTTCATCTGCAGATAGTGGTGTAGTAACCTCAGAAGTATAGGAGAAAGGCGATGTTTCTACTGCTCATTCATCATTTCAGAGGTGATACACATTGTAAATCTGCGAAATATCATTCTTTATGCTCTATGGAAACATAGTAGTAGATTGAGAAAAGTCCTCACATTTTGGTAATTTGCTCCCATTTTTTTTTTCTTCCCCTTTTTTACACATCTCGTCATTTTCGGCTTTTCGCAACATTGCATGATTTGCATCATTAGTGTCTTAAGAACAGAACCAACTATAAGACTAGAATTATGCAGAACCAACACATGCACCTGTTTCGAACATTACAGAATGAATCAAGGTTTAGATTTGATGGAGTTTTGTTTCGGTTAAGTTTGATATATATCGTTAGTAGAACGTGTTTTGAGTATATATCTAACATGAATGAATCTTCACCGGAGCATCCAATGCTTGCGTGCTAAGAGAGCAAAAAAATTCCATGAAATCTCAGACGAACGTAAGCTGTTACTAACTTGGTAACAGTCATATTCGTATGGTGTGAGTTGTTTATGGTAAAGAAACACGTGTTTCTATATGAAGACCGCATAGTTCTATGCTGTTAATAACTCCCATATGAATACAACCGTCTCATACAAGACTTGGTACATGAGTATTTACTTGTTTAATGTTACTAAAAATTCTTCTTTACCCATAACAAGGTTACAATGTGATGGAAGAGCACCTACTCTTCCATGAGTTCCATTAGTATAAATATACAACCACCTCCTCAGTCTGTAATATGATATAGAAAAAAATATCGGAAAACAAAATTGTGACCTAACAGCATGATAAGATGTCGATAGGTTTGACGAATCCTCACCATGCCCTAGTTAATTATAGCACAATATGGTAATACAGGTACCAGAATTATTGTGAGCCTAAAAAGCACCCTCTTATAGACAAATGTGACCTATGCGGCCTCTCTGGCTCGGAGTCCTCTGCTTCATCTTTCTTCCGAGGAAACTGTTTGTAGAAAGCGTTTACTGCTCCTGTGACCCCATCTTCATTTTCTAGTTCCTTTGCCAGTTCAACGGCACGCTGCTTTACCTAAATTTCATCCGTAAGTAACATCAAGAATCAGGACATCAGAGAGTTTCACATTATCAAAAGGATGTTCTAATTTAGACAATTGGTCATCTTACTCACTGGATAGAAAATAGACTGAATTGAAGCCAAAGAGTCCCTCTTACTCGATTTGGATTACGATGGGTTAAGTCAGCTAAAATGGTTAAAATGGATCAAGGCAATAATTTTTTTTATTTTTTTTATGTGTAGTTGTAGTAATCTGATGCAATTCTAATTGCATTTTGGCTGCCTTACATCCAAAACCCTGTGCCCAGCTTTTTGCGGAAGACTTGAGGCATTAGGCAATGTTGATGTTATATAAGTTGAAGATAAGCACTCAATAAAGAAGCATAATTTACCTTCGGATCTTTCATGTAGCGTATGGCGGAAATAAGTTTCTCCAGACAAAAATCCTCAATTGGAATAGGTGAAGGACCTATGCCTTTTTCATGGACTTGTTCTCCCCAGAAGGGTTGGTCGCCAAAAAATGGCACAATTGTAGTCGGACACTGCTTGAAAAGACTCAGTAAGTGACAATAAACTAGCAGATACATATAACATGCAAATTAGGTCAATGTTAATTCAGATAGCTGATTACCGCGGCTTTGAGACCAGCAGCGGTTGTACCAGCACCACCATGATGCACCTGCAAATCAGCAGAGAAGAAATCCTACTACTTTAGGGAGGAAGGAAAATTGGAGGGGGGTATATAAGAATAAAAAGTTGGTGTAGTACTGTCAAAAAAAAAAAAAAAAAAAAAAAAAAAGTTGGTGTAGTAAAAAAAAGGTCTTTCAAATCCCTATGAAGTAGATTTAAGCCATTAACCACCAGAGGATGTAATGTAGATTATCCAAAGAAGTCTTACCACGGCTGCACACTGCAAGAACAGCCAGTCATGAGGAACATTGTCCAACAAGTACACAAAATCCTTGGGTTCTGCCACTGGGAATTAAGAAATTAAGAAAATATAGCTTAGAAACCAATCAATTCTTTAGTGATACTTCTCTCAGTAAATCATTTTTTTTTTTATTAACTTCCTCACCATTAATAAGAAGACCCATGGTCTAAACATGACAAAAAAAAAATGCCGTGATAAATGTTCAAACAGGAACAGAATATTGGAATGTCTCACAAGAACACAAGCATTTATACACTATTAAGAAGACTTCTAATACAGGATTAAACAACAAGATTTATAATCATAGAATTAATTTCCATTGATAAAAAGGTAAACAAAGCATTCAAAGATAAGGTAACCTATGGCAATTGGCAATAATGCAGGTACCGCAGTCAAAAGTATATTCACTAGTGTCGTATTGGGTCTCGCCTTTGGAAGTGTAGGAGCGAGCCAGGAGGATGGGAAGACCACCATAAGAATAATTTTCAATTTTTTTTTTCACAAAAACAGGGGAATATTGAAAACAACTTACATTCGCCCAGACCACCCCAGCCTTTGTTGATGATTCCTCTTTGTTCAGTTAGTTCTAGAGCTCGCACAATGGTCTTGGTCATTTTCTCTGGTTCTTGGACAGGCTGTTACGATTTCACAAAGGCACACATAAATATATTGCATTCATAAACAAAATTACTTTTGAACATTTGTCATTTATTATTTTGGTATCACCAAAGAGCTAAGGAAACCTCTACGAAAACTTTTAAAATCGGGAACATGGTACATTATTTTATTTAATTCAGTACAATCCGAAACTCATCTAATAGACAATCAAATTAATACATGGAGATTTAGTATCTTTAAGAGCTTAAAAATAGGATGCTCACAAGACTTCCAAATCCAATATAAATTGGCTTTTGACCTTTTCCAAGCCATTCCATGAGATCTTCTGGAGGTTTGTAATTAGAAGCCAGGTCAAGGAAACAGAAACCAACCACATCAATTTTAGGTCCCCAATCTGCATGGCAATTATTCATACAATTTCAGCCTGATGGATTAAGCATATTGGCACTCCACACAATGATTTTTTTCTCCGGTATCAATGCAACAATCGGAATCACACATAGGACTCAATGAAAGGAAATGCATATCTCTAAACTGTGAATAGCAAGCTGAAAAGATAAATCTAAGATCTATGCATATAGACAAAACACGCAAGTGCCTATGGAATGACAATATCGCTTTTATCCCAGTAGGACAGGAGTTGAGCAAACATAAATTTTTTAGACAAGCAAAAGGGCAACATTATCTTCTTACCAGGTATATGGCAATGTTACAGCATGGTTAACGACAATATCGAAATAGAAAATCATTAAACCCATGACTTGCTGATTTGGCCGGGGTCGCCTCACCACGTAGAAAAGGGTATATAAGAAAAATTAATGGCTTATGATTAAGTTGCTCTGAGAAGCAAGAGTTGGGTATAGAATAAGATATGATGATATAAGAGGCACAAAGCACAATGGAATGAACAATCAAGTTTATCAAGATCTGCACAACCTATATAGAATAAAGATCTGAAATGGCAAAAATGTAACTGACTGATCACCTTTGGGTTTGGGGACAAGATGTGGACTCCAAATATATCCATACGGAATGTCAAGAGGAGAGCTATAAGAAGGGCTCAAGTAAGTAATAGGTCTCAGCTTCAGCTTCTTTTTCCTGAATTCGTTTATCATGTCCCGTATTCCAAGCCATATCATTACATCAACAACTTGGTAGGAAAGCTGAAAGCATATGCTTAATTAAAATCAATCTTAAAGAGGCCACCAAACTCTGCAGTTAGTATCAGAACATTAGCGAAACCGGCACTCACTCTGTAAGCAACATGCTGCCTCACACGGGACAGAGGATGTGGAAATTCACTAGTGGGCCTGCAAGGAAGAAATACTTTCATCCATCCTTGATTTAGAGTCCAAATGAGATAACCAAGACACATACTAATTTCTGAAAATGAAAGGCAAGACCAGCTGACCAGGGGAGGGGGAGAGGGGCTAGAAGGGGCAAATGCCGTCCCTTCCCTTTGAATTAAAAAACTTGTGACTAATAAGAATCACAATGTTTTTAATTATCTTCTGTATTAATGTTTGTGCATACCTTTCCAGCCCCAAAACTCAAACCTTACCATTTTCACACACACCCCAACAAAAAAAAAAAAAAAAAAATTTCTACCACGACTACTAGACAGGAGGAAATATAATTCTTCATCATGATTCATGGCAGAGGTAGTTTAACGAAGATTTCAACGGGAAATAATGAACGATTTCCCTTCAGCAATCTGTTTGTTCTATCAATAAAGATACTAAAACAACTCAGTCACAAGCAAATAAAGATATATACGTGGTTTTTCATATCTCAAGCAGCAAAGTCAAAAACATAACTGTAAACTATAAAGGAACAACAGAGAAATCGATGTGTTTCCAGCTGCAATTTGTAAGAATCGCAGAAATGATATTATGCTAGATACTTACGTCCAAGGCATTGTAAAGAATATATGAATTGGTATTTTCAGTGCCTCAGCAACATGAGTATGTCCTGAAACAGAATTTGAAAAAGTGATCTAGGAAAGAATTAAAAGCATCATAAGGTTGACAAAATAGAGTGAGGAAGCATGCACTATGAATCTTAATAAGTTAGCCATTCAGCTCTGAGCATCAACAGACCATAAGACTCCAAAGGTAAACCAGAGGTGTATCATGCTCCCACCATTCCCCGATGATATCAGTCTTTTTAGCGTCATAGGTTATGAGTACTGAAAAGTACTTTTTAAAAGGAACATATGACCAAAAAGAAATAAGATAAATCAAGAATGAAGTCACCATTACAGTTTCCCCTCAGGTGGAATCTCCTAGAGTCATAAGGGAAGATGCAAAAGCAGGGGCCTAAGTCATCTCTTATTGGGGGATTACCGGTGCATTATAAGGAGGCATCCTAAGTGCACAATAATATATGTTTTAACAGAGGTACTTAAGTGCCGCCAGTACACTAATAAGTAACAATAGAGTAATTTGCCAATCTTGGATTTAACCAGATTGCTAACGCATCTACTTGAGAATAAGAGGTTTCTAGGATGTGTCAATGTATATTTTTCTATGCATGAACGTATTTATAAAGGTATCCCAAAAGAGGGAAAAAAAATCTAAGTCTAACCATAGGCTGGTGGATTCGCAATTATGGCTTCAGCAGTAAAGGGAACATGAGTTTCAGGATCAGGATCCTTGCAAGCAGGTAGCAAGGAAAATATAATCTCTCTTATTTGATTCCTCTGTATAGGTATCTCTGATGGTTCTGAAGGCAAGAAACCCTTGTTTTTCACCATATCTGCTCAAATGTCAACACTAAACAGTGACAAAAATGCAATCATATACTTGACAGAATTGCAAGCAAGTTAACTCTTGAAACAGTAAGTGAAAAATATAAGTCTACAAGTCACCACCACCACCAAAAAGGAGCAGTTGAAAGCTTAATGGACCTCATAAACAAAGATACAACACCCCCAATTTCCCATTGTCATTTGTAGAAGGGTCAATGGTGTACACCCCAGGTGTTCTTTAATTGACACCCTCTCTATTAGAAGAAATAAAACATAAAAAAAAAATGATTGGCCCCTGCAACTTTCCAACTCTCATTTCAGTGCCGCCAAATAAGCAAGGTAAATAGTTGCATCAAGGTTCTCTATTTCTTCCCATCATGCTCTAACTTCCTACAACAAGTTGCCATAACACAGCAGTCTTAAAAAGAGCCATATCGATAACTTACAGCCAGCAAGAACTTTTGGATCTCCTCCTAAAGGAAAGAACTCCAAGCCAGAAGACAAAACAAAGTCCTTGAAATTTTGGTGCGTTGCTAACCGCACCCTATGTCCATATTCCTGCAAGAAAACACAAACTGAATTTGCAGCCATGATGACACTAAACAGAAGTAGCATAATAAAATAGCAACTTGCTTTAGAGTCACCTAAAATTCTATCAAGGTAAATATTGATAAGAAAAATTTAGTTAACTCTTCATGAGAATATTTCTAAAATTCCGTGATAATATATTTTCTCAATTCATTGTTAATTGTTATTTGTTTCAAATAGAAACAAAAAACACAGTATAACATACATCAGCAATGCAATACTTCACATACAAGAAAAAATCTACTAAGCTTAGTGCCTCCGTCACCACAAAAAATACAGGAATTTCAAAGTAGTACTTCGTAGTAAAATATCACAAATAGTAGCATGAAAGTACAAAGACAGAAAATAAGACACAATTACCTGCAAACGCTTCCCAATGGCGACAAAGGGTTGTACATCACCTCTAGTACCAACAATTAGCATAACAATTTGCATAGGAGGTAGATCTTCATACTCAGCTGAATAGTGTTCTTCCATTTCTGAGGTATGATCATAACTTACTCCTGGTCCCAAATGAAGGCTTGGATTTTTAATATTTGCAGGTACTTCAAATTGTACAGTTCCATCTTTTTTAACAGTTGCAAGCCGGTTCAACCATTTCAACTGGAAATACATGGAGAGCTCAATGTTAATGAAAAAAAAGAGTTCCAGACTCTCTAGTAGCGTTATTGCTTGTGCAAGGGACTGACGAGAGGGAAAGATCACTAGCATCACCCAAAGACAAAGGAGAATTTACAGAAAAGCATAATAAACTATAAATGAATCTCTTGTGAGGAGTTGTGACCAGTTTTATAGATGTTTTTGGACTTTTGGCCAGCCGTTGGGTTTAGTACTAACATGCACGGGAACAAAAGAACTAGAAGAAAGTGGGTAAAAGTAGAGCGACGGCAGTACCACAACAAGCACAAGAACAATGGTGATATGAATTGCAATAATTTGTGCACACATGATGATCAATACCCTATTGGGTTTTCGCATGTTGATGGTGCAAACGTCATTCACACATCAAAAGAAACTGATCAAGTGATCATTCACAAAATCAGCAAAAAAATCTCTTTTGGCAATAATGATTCTAGTAATGTGAAATTTCAGAAAAGGAGTCTTCTCTTGCCAGCTCATAAAGAAACCGATCTTTGCGAGAGATAACAAGAGAGAAGAAATGATTAAAAGTTAAGGACCCGGTGTTAATGTTGCATGGTAAATGGATGAGATACTAAGAAAGAAAAGTACATTAACTAAAATTTACTAAAATGCAATCAAAAGATTGACAATGCAAAATCATACAAAAAAAAAAAAAAAGTTCATAACCTTTTTTTTCAGTGGAACTTTTTCATCGAAAAGTTTTGATGCCAGCGCACTAAACGGATTATGGTGTTTGGATCCACCCGATTTCTCAAGATGGTTAGGAGTTGATGGTTCCTCTGGAACATTGTTCTCATTAGACCCTTCCATGTCCGTAGATCCTATTAAAAGTTAATCAAGTAGCTAAATAACTTGAATAAGAGGCCTGGACAGAGCCTGACAGCATGCGGTATATAATAAGTTTCTAAAGAATACAAGAAACATGCAGTTGAAAGTTGAAACAGAGAAAAATCAAGCTAATACTCTGTGATCTACGTTAAGTAACTAAATGTTGGAAGCTAGTACCAGGCTGAGAGAAAATCCTGCTTTCATTTCACTACTTCACTTGTAAAATTCATGTTTTACCAATACTAACTGGTTAAGTTCAACTTCAAACTCTTTGCCTCTAATGAAAAGGAGACAATGAGTTCAAGAAATTAGACCTTCAGATCTACTATCTAGTTGTCAGCCAATACTTGAGTAAAAGATACTCGTCCAACAATCATAGCACATTGCATTTACAAGTAGACAACACTCATAAATCACAATGTTCTATAACAGCATTCCCAACTTCTTAAGCACCAAGTCAACCACTATATCCTCAAATCTTGCCACTTGATTGCATTACTAAAGAACAGCCCAATATTAAATCATGAACCTCCAACTACTACACACTCGCTTCCACAATTATGCCACCAAAATGAACCCTTGTCACGCACTCTAACCAACAGGAGCTAAAATATCATGGCAAAAGTTCCTTCTAAGGGCTCGCCTGGAATGGAGGTAACTTTTATGAACTAAAAAATGGAGCAAAGTGATAATGGTTGAAGATAGATACAGGAAAGATAGTGTAATAATCCCTCCATTAAGAGGGTAATAGTTACTCCTCTCCCCCCATGTAATGCATTACCTCCATATGGAGGTAATAATTCCTCCCTCACCTCCTATTTCCACCCTCCACAACCACCATTAAGCACCCATCTCCTCTCATTTCTTCTTATTTTAGCCCCTATTACTCCTGTAATAGTTACCCCAATTCCAAGCGAGCCCTAATAATACTCCCTCCATCCGGTGAATTCTTTACGTTTGCTTTTCACAAAGTCCTAGGTAAGAAACAATGTACTAAGTTAACCTTCCTTCACCTCATCTACATTTTAAGCGTACACTTGCACATGGAATCGCAAAGGCTTTTTGGTAATCTAATAATGTAAACACATGCTTACAAAAATAAAGAATTCATTCAGACACCCATAAATGGAACACGTAAATAATTGATTGAGACGGAGGGAGTACACGAGTAGTAACATAGTGACTTAATGCACGTCCAATTGCCTCAACCACTTGCATTCCTCATACAACATCACAAATCACTAATAAATTGCGTCAAAACACACAAAATAACAGCATCAACGTACAGAATCACAAACACCTGTATAAGACGATTTTACACAAACATATATCATCGTAAAATCACAATAAATCAACATAAAATACCAGAAGAATTAGTTGCGGAAGGCGAAAAATCTACGGTCAAGTCAGTCTCATGATCACTATCATCACAATCATTACCGTCACCATTACCGCCATCGTTATCATCTACATTAATCTTACCATCACGAATTACGACGTCAACTTCAACAGGAACCTCACCGGAACTACCGGAACAATCGCTTCCGCCGGAATTATTCGCCATTACAAAAAAATAACTACAACTACGCTAATAAATCATCAATTGGAATAAAATTGAAGAGAGGAAACCCTAGAAATTGGGGAAATGTACGTAGAAAGAGGAAAGGGAATAAAAATTAAAGCAGAAAATGGTGCGAAAGCGTTGGTTTGGTGTTTGAGTTGGCGAACAAACAAAAAGAAAGGAAGAGAAACAAAGGAAAAGAAAAGGATTTGTTAGTGTCTTTTTATGGTGACACGTTTAGGAGGGAATTTTAAAATTAAGTTTGTTAT
>JAOWBH010000048.1:15332-25892 GCA_028566215.1 Silene coronaria
ATGTCTCAAGTTTGCTTATCTGAGAGTTCAATAAGCAAAAGTGTAGGTAGCTGAGTGCTGGCACTTGAAGTTACAAGTTAAACTACATGCACTTCTTTTTTATTTTATTTTTTAATGGCAACAGAAAGCCTGGTTGACATTGATTGATTGTTATGCACATTTGGAGAGGCAGACAATGAAGATGCATGTCACTAAATCCACTTTTGCAGTTTTTTTTATTCTAGAGTCATGTGGAGATAATGCAGGGGTCTTTTGTATATGAAATGATGTTTCTTTTGTAGTACGTGTTCTGTTTTCTTGAATGTCTTTGGCCATTGTTGGTATTGCTAGTTGAGTAATGGACCTTTTAGTCATGTACACAGTACACTGCAGTAGACTTGTACCGGGTGCTGTACAAGTGTGTTAGATTCTACTAATTGGGTCATGATTGTAAATTCTTGTGCTTTAGAGCACATGGTGTTTTGAATGGCTAAGAAATGTCCAATATTACCAATAATTTGTCTTATATCTTGGTAACCTCTGATCTCGTTCTGTCAGCAACATAGTCAATTGTGGTTTTTCATTGGCACTTTTTTTTCCTCGTTCCACCTATTTAGATCTCGTGGTTATACCTTTTAGAAATGCTAGCCTGATCTATTAGATACATTTCGTGCAGGATAAAAGAAAAGATGCTGTCAAAAAGGTTATTGCTGCAATGACAGTTGGGAAGGATGTTTCGTCATTGTTCACTGATGTCCTGAACTGCATGCAAACAGAGAATTTGGAATTAAAGAAACTTGTATATTTGTATCTGATTAATTACGCTAAAAGCCAACCAGACCTGGCAATTCTTGCTGTCAATACTTTTGTCAAGGTATGTTTGATTCTGCTTAAAAGTTGTCTGTTCGGATATGCTGCGGTATCCACTTTGATTCTGAGTTTACTGGGTGGATATGTCACATATGTAGCCATGTAGGTATGAATTCTCCTCTTGTATGCTGAACTTCCACTGACATTCTTTCTCCTTATACACTGCTCCGGGAACCTGGTAATGCAAACAAATTGCGCACCCAAACTAAAAAGACGTGGTCATGATTGCTGAGCTGCTGAGGGTGCTCATAGAGTCCTCTTTTATTAAAGGATTTAGTCTTGATTCCACATGTTGATTCTATTTTTAGATCCAATTAATGGTGTCACGGTCCAAGTTGTTACTGCAAAGATGAACATCATTTCTGATAGGAATGGTAGCAGTTAGGATATATTGGTTGCTTATGGACATATGAAGGAAACTGGAAAATTTAAAAGATTAGCGATGCCGGATGCTCAAAAGGAACTGAGCTCAGACCACAACCACCACCTTACTGGAAACTAACTTTGAGGACCTTTATAAGCTGCTTAGTTTGAGAAGGCTTAAGGTGCACTGAGGCGATGGGTCCCAATGGGCTGAGGCACAAGGCGCAAGCCTTTTGGGCACGAGGCAAACTGGCTTTTCAAACGAACATCCATATTTTACAATCAAATTTTGTGCGAGAATAGTCTTTTTTTTTTTAAGGAGGGCTAACATGTATTGAAAAGCGAAAATGAAGGATAAGGGGAAAAATGAAGGGTAAAATTGAAGAACATGGAAAAAAATATGGAATTGCATACTAATGCGCCTCGAGTGAGCCTTGGTGCACCTCACTAGTTGTGCCTTGTGAGCCTTGGGTGTGCCTCAAGCGCCTTAAGTACGCCTTTTGTATTCCCTGCGCCTCAGAGTTTCTGATGCGATCTGGTTGGCGCCTCACTGTGACTTGCGCCTAGGCACCCCTCAGGCGCGCTTTTTTAAACTAAGATAAGCTGCAAATGTATTTAGCATCTCTCTTACGGAGTACATTGTTTCTGGACCTCATAGTTTATCTTTGTCTGAAACTCTGAATACTTGATGTATGAGAATACATAAAGTTATCTCACAACACACAACAGTATGTTTTACACTATGATATTCTATGTCTTGTTATTGTTCTGGTGATGCTCCTGTTGATGTTTTACCATTGCTTTTTTTTTTTTAATGCAGGATTCACAGGATCCCAATCCTTTAATACGAGCTTTGGCAGTGAGAACTATGGGCTGCATTCGTGTTGACAAAATCACTGAATATTTGTGTGACCCTCTTCAAAGATGTCTCAAGGTTGACATAATGGAAAAATATCTTTCATAAGTTTGATTGTTAGGTATATTTTTGGCGGAGCAATACAGAGTTACTTTTTTTATCTTTCCTTTTTTCAGGATGATGATCCTTATGTTCGCAAGACAGCTGCCATCTGTGTGGCTAAGCTCTATGATATAAATGCAGAACTTGTAGAGGATAGGGGCTTCTTGGATTCACTGAAGGATTTGATTTCTGACAATAATCCAATGGTTGTAGCAAATGCTGTGGCAGCTCTTGCTGAAATTCAGGAGAGCAGCAGTACACCTTTATTTGAGATCACAAGTGCCACACTTGCAAAGCTGCTAACTGCTCTTAATGAATGCACAGAGTAAGTATTAATTTCCAGCAAATTGTATATGAGAATATGATTAGCTGGGTTTTGCAAAAGATGTCACTTGTTTTTGTCATAAATGAATAGACATATTCCCTGCTTGGGTATCATCCTAGGGTTAAGATTGACGGTTGAGCTGATGGATTTAAATTTTAAATACTAACTGTTCTGGTAATCACGGAAAGAAAGCAAGTGTATGACTTGACACCTAGAATCCAAGATTAACAAACTCCGTAGTTCGGCTGTTTGTGCTTTGTTTAATAGTTATAAACTTATAGATACAATTTCCAATGCTCACCAGATGGGGTCAAGTTTTTATATTGGACGCCCTTTCAAGATATAAAGCAGCTGATGCACGAGAAGCTGAGAACATTGTGGAAAGGGTAACTCCTCGTTTGCAGCATGCTAATTGTGCTGTTGTGCTTTCGGCTGTAAAGGTGCGCCTTCTCTTGAAGTAGCTTGGCATTTGTTTCTAAATATCTCTAATGTAACCCAGTCTTTGTTTTTTGTGGTTGCATGCAGATGATTCTTCAACAAATGGAACTTATAACTAGTACCGACGTTGTTCGAAACCTTTGTAAGAAGATGGCCCCTCCACTTGTGACCCTTCTTTCTGCAGAACCTGAGATACAATATGTTGCTTTGCGAAACATCAATCTGATTGTGCAGAAGAGGCCAACAATTTTGGCCCATGAAATTAAGGTATTATTCTTATTGTGCCAACAATTTGAGGCCTTCACTTCATTTCTTATTGTAACTTATGTGTTCCTCCCGATATCGCATTAAGTATCTGTGGTGAATTATTAGCCTGCTTTTCTTATTCCCTTGTTTTTGTATGCAAGGTGTTCTTCTGCAAGTACAATGATCCAATTTATGTCAAGATGGAGAAGTTAGAAATTATGATCAAGCTTGCTTCAGACAGAAATATTGATCAGGTAGGTATTTGATGGGTGGCTGTAACAGTGTAACCAAGATCTATATTCGATTGCAATTGTTCTAAACATCTCTGCTGTGGTGGTTCCAGGTCTTGTTAGAATTTAAAGAATATGCAACTGAAGTAGATGTAGATTTTGTCAGAAAGGCTGTTCGTGCTATTGGCCGTTGTGCTATCAAGTTGGAGAGAGCGGCTGAAAGATGTATTAGTGTCTTGCTGGAGTTGATTAAAATTAAAGTGAATTATGTTGTTCAGGAAGCTATCATAGTTATCAAAGACATATTTCGGAGATATCCTAACACGTAAGAACCTCTTGGAACACTGAAATGTAAGGACACAAGTTTTTGGAATTTTGCCGTCCTAATATTTGCTGAATTTGTTCCAGCTACGAGTCCATAATCGCAACTCTCTGTGAGAGCCTGGACACTTTAGATGAACCTGAGGCCAAGGTAAAATCTTTGACAATGGGTATGGCTGTTTTTTGTTGTCGGGTGAGAGCAAGACTGATATTCTAGTTATATGTACTCAGGCATCTATGATTTGGATCATTGGAGAATATGCAGAAAGAATTGACAACGCTGACGAGTTACTGGAGGGTTTCTTAGAGAGTTTTCCTGAAGAGCCTCCACAAGTTCAACTGCAATTGCTGACGGCTACTGTCAAACTTTTCCTCAAAAAGCCAACCGAGGGACCACAGCAAATGATTCAGGTTTGTCTTTTTTAAAGTCAATTCTATTGTTTCTTCTTATTCATCTTGTCCAATACCTGTCTTGGGTAAGTTGGGTTATTGGCAGTCTTGGTTCCCTCACCCATGCTCAACCCAGTGGCGTCGGATACTATTGACATGTTATGTACTCTACTACATGGAAATGAACACGTCATGTAATCCTTCAGGCCTTAGTTCATACGTTTACATCTGCTGCAGATTATTTACTTATGTCCTAACTAAAGCAGTAGAACAAAGTTTAACTCTGTGCAGTTGAAGTTTTTGCTGTATATTTCAGTTTATGCGGTATAATTTGTGACCAGTGTATTCTGTTATTGTCATTGAAAAGCAACTTATCCTCCACGCGGTTCTCTACCACCTAATCTATATTTATAGAATATTGTCACCTGTGCAGACTGGGTCACTGCTCGATAGGGATGTATAATTTGGTCAAACCCTTTTTGTAGTGAGCTTTTCTGATTGTACTGTTTGAGACACTGGCCTTTTCATTGTTGACAGGCTGTTTTGAATAATGCCACTGTTGAGACTGACAATCCTGATCTCCGTGATCGTGCTTACATTTATTGGCGTCTTCTCTCAACCGATCCTGAGGTGAGTTCATTGTATTTTGTTCAGCAAGGTGATTCATTTGGAGTACTTGTGCGTTCTGCCGGTGTTGCTGCAACTTTGAAGTTTTTGATTGGACTATTCTTTAGTCTCTGTAGTATGAACTATGAATTCACCAACTTTCGATTATAATCTGAACTTCCATTCACCTATATTCTTCCCGTATTCCTCTTTGGTAAAGTTTATTTTTTATCTTCCGATTTTAGCTTTGTTCCTCTATTTGTAATTTTTCGGGCCAAACATTACCAAGTCATCCTAATATTCTTTCTATAACTACAGAATAGATCCTCACTTTATCACATTCACCCACTAAATACCCAAGGTACGGTTGATAACTCATCCCCACTTCACCAAGCTCCATCCTCACACCAGTCTGAAGACTAAACCACAGCCCACTGCTACTCAACCACCGCACGGCTGGCTTCCCAGTTGTCAGCGCACCGCTGGCCCATTCATCCCCTCCTTATTGAAACCTTCACGGGCTCCTTCTCCTCCTCATTTGACTCCAATGCTCCTCTCTTTCCGAAAACCCACTCTGACCCTGTTACCACTTTTACATGAGCCATTTCTGACCCTTTCATCTCCTCCACCCCTCACCTACTCGACCCACTGATCCTCCCTGAGTCACTAGAGTACTTGTCTACAAATTTCTACTCCACTTTTTTTTGCCCCACGCTCTTAGTTGTAAGCAAGCGCCATGAGGCCCATGAAAGAATATGCTCGAGAGTCGAGCCAATTTGCAATTTGCTTTGGGATTTAGCGAATCTGATAACCGAGATTGATACAATCTTACATGGAATATTTGTATTGGTGCAGGCAGCCAAGGATGTCGTTTTAGCAGAAAAGCCTGTGATTACTGATGATTCCAACCAGCTTGACCCTTCTCTTCTTGATGAACTTCTTGCGAATATCGCAACTTTGTCCTCTGTTTATCATAAGCCACCTGAATCATTTGTAACTCGTGTCAAGACTGTGACCCAAAGAGCTGAGGAAGAAGACTATGCTGATGGTAGTGAGGAGTCATCTGCGCATCCTGTTGATAGTGTTACATCACCTCCACAAAGCTCAGGGTCCAAGCAATTAACCCCGGCTGCTGCTCCTCCTGCTGCAGCTCCTGTCCCCGATCTGCTTGGTGACCTTATAGGCTTGGACAATTCAAATTCTCTGGTCCCGGTTGACCAGCCTGGGCCTACTGGGTAAGTAATCTTAATTTCTAGTTTATAAATAGTCAACATTTTTTTTACCTATTTCGCAGCAAAGTGAATTTTCCATAATTATGCTACTTGAAGTTCGTCTCCGCAAAGTTCTTTCCACAGGGTTTCTATTTACCTAGGGCAGGCCAACCTAAGCCACGGGAATTGTAAAGGAATTGATCAACTTCTGTTTTGTTCAGTCTAAGTATGAAACCCTTTGTTTGATAGAGTAAGAGGAGGGAAGGAGAGTGTATGGGGATGGAGGGGAGCTGGGAAAGAAATGGAGGGAGGAGGAGAAGAGGGGAGGGGAATGGAGCAATGCCATTTTTCATCCTTGTCTTTTCTTCAGTATTTTAATTTACATTCTAGGAGGAAATCAAGGGATTAATTTTCTCTCCCCTCTATTCGCTCCAGCTCAATTTAGTTTGAATTTTAGATATTTCCTTATCTTTTACTCCGTATCATTTTTACCTCAATATTTATTTATTATTTTTTTTGTAAAAAAAACGACTTATACTTTTTGTGTTTTGCAAATCCTTTTTGGCACTTTAATCTTTTATCTTGGTTTACACGCTTGTCTTATTTTTATTTTAGTTTTTACAAACACTTGTTTTGTTTACCGTTTCTATTTTCTTTTCCTTTGTTAATTTACCTTTGATCGTATTGTCGGATTCAAACCTATACGGATTCGGATGATGATTCATGTTAGGCAACCCTAACCTATGTTGGGACTAAGGCTTTGTTGTTGTTGTTGTTGAAGGAAGTTGATCCTCTCCCTCTCCTTCCAAATCCTTCCATCTAACCAAATGATAAATGTCTCAAGTTATAGCCAAAGGGCAATCTAAAAATCTGCAAGGATATCCCTTGGAATAGCATGTTTCTCCCTTGAAATATGAGCCTCTCGTATTATGAAGTACTGAGTAGGAGTTATTCAATCCAATTCTTGCCGCAATTTTCATTATGGAGCATTTGGAAACCACCTATGTTATTAATTATCCGCACAATGGTATGGTGTATATAAAAACCTCCTCTTTCCTAGCCATGTGCGGGAGCCTTTGAGGCACTTGATAATGCCGTTGTTTCTCTATACTCCTTGGAAGTTACGAAAATTGTATCCACCATGAAGCACCAATCTTGGAATCTCGTTATGGTATGATGTAAATTTCCCTTAAATAAGTTGACAGTTCTTCGGCAGGGAAAGGGGGAAGGGGTTGTGAAACAAAAGATGATAGAAGGCTCTTCTATTGAACTAGTACTAAAAGTTTGTTAATATGTTTAAATGCAGCCCTCCTTTGCCAGTAGTATTGCCTGCATCCAAAGGTCAAGGTTTACAGATCAGTGCACAGCTTACAAGGATAGATGGACAAGTATTCTACAACATGATGTTTGAAAACAATACGCAATCTGTACTTGAAGGGTTTATGATCCAGTTCAATAAAAACACATTTGGCCTGGCAGCTGGTGCACCTTTGCAGGTAGGCATTTAGTGACCTTACAATGAATGGATGTAGAACTCAAATAACTGTGCTCTACTTTTAATTTGTTTTTAAGTCTAGTAATTTTTCTCGCTTTCTTATTTTCATTCCCAGATTCCACCTTTGCAACCAGGGACGTCATCAAGAACGCTTCTTCCAATGGTTCTATTTCAGAATGTTGCTCCTGGTCCACCAAACACTCTCCTTCAAGTGGCGGTGAAAAACAACCAGCAGCCAGTGTGGTACTTCAATGATAAAGTTGCACTGCATGTGTTCTTCACTGAAGATGGCAGAATGGAACGTACGATGTTTTTGGAGGTAATTAGTTGATTTTCCCTTCACTTCAAAGATCGCAGTAATGACAAATATGTCCCTCTGATGGTGGTTATTTTTAATTTGTGAATGTCTCTGTCCTGTTGCGATGAATCTACTAAAATGTGCATGTTTCTTAGACAAAACCTCTACTTTGTTTTTCTTCTAGGTTTGATATGAAAAAATGACACCAATGAGATTAATTTTTTGTTTGTTGATAGACTTGGAAATCCCTTCCCGATTCAAACGAGGTTCTGAGAGAATTTCCAAGCCATGTGTTAAGCAGTGTTGAGTCGACAGTTGACAAATTGGCAGCAGCAAACATGTTCTTCATAGCAAAGAGGAAAAACGCAAACCAGGATGTGGTTTATCTGTCTGCCAAGATTCCCAAGGGAATTCCCTTCTTGATTGAACTAACTGCAGCGGTCGGAGTTCCTGGAGTCAAATGTGCAGTTAAAACACCAAGCCCCGAAATGGCACCTCTCTTTTTTGAAACTCTTGAGCATCTCCTACTTTGAAGCCTCTCTCTCTATTTCCTCCTTAGGAGCCATGGAAGGTAGCTCTATGCTTTCATCAACTACTCTGTACTACTACTAGCTTTTAACGGGAAATTCATATTATTATTATTATTATTATTATTATTATTATTATTATTATTATTATGGTTGAATAGGAGTATCTCCTTTCGACAGTTGAGAAAAGACTCCAAATCTTTTTCCCGCGTGTTCTGTTAATGATGTGCCTAAATAATTTAAGTTTTGGAGTTGAGGTTTGCAGCTTATTTTTCATCAACTATAAGGGGATGTCGGTTTGAGCTGCTTAATTTTACATTATTTTGTTGTGAATTTTTCTTTTCTTCCTCATGGGTCGTGAAAAGTTTTTATATTGTTTAATTTCAGGATTTGTGCATAAACTTCTTGATTATTTTTATTTAATTTTCTTAAGGTATTACTTTTGCAGTCATTGGCGAATCAAAAGTACTTTTATTAGGCTTTGCCAATTAAAACTGCAAAGCAAAAAGAATGTCCTCGAAAGCGGCTACCAAAATTCACTTCAAACTACGATGAGGAAAGATGATGTTCAATAGTTTCACAAAATACAAATTAAGCTTTGTAAATCTTAGTATTAAGGCTGTTTGTATCCTTTGTTGATTGATATAATGATATCCATAGGGTTAAAAGTTTATTTATTCGAATCCGTTACACTATCCAGCGTTACGGATCTAAGTTCACCTACTATTTTTTTTTAATCTTGATCTACGAGCGAATCTGTATGTGTGTCGATTGGCCTGATTCGTTCTAGACTCATCAGGTCAAGAAAACCCTAATTAAGATCAAGATAACATCAGTCGATATAGGATCCAACCGGTATAGATAGGGTTAACAGATCAGAATTAGTTGATTCTAGTTTAATACTTTAAATAGTAACAATCCATTTACACAAAAGTATTACATAATTTTCATCAGCATGATTTCTGCAAAAGTATGCCCTAATGTAATAATCAAATTGAAGGCAATGATCCAGCTACTACCTTACCTTGAATTTATGGAAAGGTAGATGAGAATTGAGAAGGGGAAGGTAAAGGTGGTTTTTTTCCAAATGTTTTCTTGTGTTTGGTTATTCTAATGCTTACATGTTCCTTATTTGGGAGATCATATCTTTTGACCTGCATCTTCATTACACTATGAAAATACTCATGTACTTTTGTACTCCAACCCATTCTTGAAAATGACTCATCTTCCATGTGCTTGAAATTTCAATGATTTTCCTTTTGAATAAGACATTACTTTGTAGATTCATAGCGAATGGGTTTAAGGCAAATGACGAGGGTATGATATGGTCGTCGCTCGTCTGGATGAGCGTGAGATGGTTTTACCGTTATATAAGTTAAGCTAATCTCGTTGCTAAACTTGTTAAAAAAAAATTTGAATTGACCATTTACGTTATTGTCTTTTTGGCTAAGAATAGGTGCTTCATATGTCTCATTACAGGTTTTCGTGGTTTTATTATTTCAATCTTACAATTAAGATGATAGTACATTGTTGGTGTAAATGTTTTTATATAAATTGAAATTAGAGGAATGGATGCATAAATATATGGAATCCAATATTATAGTAACATCAGAACAACAGAAGAATTAAATTGGAGTGTGATTATGACTACCTCTTCAATAGCAATGTGGTCTTTTGGGGACAATTTGAATTAAGGAGGTTATAATCTCCAATCTGTTTCCGGGGTTTATGTAATAACACAAAGTGGCTAGTCTTAGCCCATGTGCTATATATTTGTCCCAAACACCACATCGTTTATTGGCTTCCCTAATTGTTTGCTATTTTGTTGTGTTATAAATTCTTATTTAAGATGAGTGTTTGAGTGGAATTTATACTCCTTTCTATTCTCAATAACTCTCCCATTTTCTCTTTGACACAGAAATTAAGAATTTGATTAAAATAAATATAAAGTATTGTTGTGGGGTGAGGTGATTGGAGAGAGGGAGTGTATTGTGGATGTTGTTGTGGGGTGAGCTGATTAAAATAAGCATAAAATATTGTATTATGAGGTATTGTTGTGGGATGAGGTGATTAAAATAAATATAAACTTTACTAAAAAAGAAAATAGAGAAGTTATTGTGAATAGACGAAAAAAGAAATATGGAGGGTTATTGAGAATAGAAGTGTAACACCCCCCGATTATTCGGCCAAGATAATTGAAGGTGTCACCATCTCGGTTGTCCGAGATAGTGATTACAAAACTCCAATCAAGAACATTTTATTAATAAATACAAGTTTAGCGATTACAAACTAAATGAGTGAAT
>JAOWBH010000048.1:25992-39641 GCA_028566215.1 Silene coronaria
CGACGTTAGACTAGTCTCGTATTTTGTGTATTCATGGGATGTTTTCCCGCTTCATACACTAACACCGCGACGTTTGTCTTAGTTTTATTATCGTTGTATTATGATTATGATACTTCTCGCTTATCTATATATAAGGTTTTTAAATTCACGTATTTCCGCTACGTATTAGAATGCTTTATTTGATGCATTTTGCGAGGTTATCACAGAGTCAACCCCTAAGTTATGTCAATTGTATATATACGACACAGAAGAAGAAGTCAATAATCGTAAAAAGGTCATCAGGTATGTACATTAATTACTTAACTATTTATTTTTGAAAATCATTTAATTTTCTCCCTTATTTCTTTACCATAATATACGTATTTCGCAAAAATATAGTAGCTTTTTATAATTTATACAATCTCTCTCTTTTTAAAATGCAATCCCAGTAATCCATCGAAGTTTTAACAGTGAACTTATTCGACTCTTGTAAAATATGATTGACACAACTAATCCGCTTGCGAAGACGTTTAGGATAGTTAGGGATTGTCAGCAGATAGAGACAGTGAAGTGAGTATTAGACTTATATCCAGGAGAGACACCGATGGAAGGACCTATAATTGTCCAATGGTTTCAGAGGTTGCTGCTTTGATTGAGGGGGACATAGGGCCACATATGGAGAAACGGGATATTATTGTACAAAAGTCATGTGGCGGTTTGCAGAGGATATCTAAGTTACACCCTCAATATACTCCGCTCCAATATCCTTTGCTATTTCCAAAAGGGGAAGATGGTTATTGACCGGGTATCCTTCATAGTGCAGCTTCTCTTGGGGTTAGCACGGGTAATAAACCGCGGGAGGAATTAACGTGTCGTGAGTGTTTTGCATATCGTATACAAGACAGATCACCAGATATTGAGTATCCGACGATCTTACTATCCGGAAAGGAATTCCATCAGTTTTAGTTGATGGTTATATGATGGTTGAATCGCATAGGTTGAACTACATTCATTTTAACCAAGATCGACATCGGGTGGATAAATACAAAAACCTTGCAAATGCTGTTAAAAGAGGAGATGTTGAGCCGTCTTCGGCCGGTGCGCGGTTTATTGTGCCTCCTACTTTTCGTGGAGGTGACAAGCGGAAGAAAGCTAATTATCTCAATACCATAACTATATGTTAAGTGGTTCGGTTATCCTAATTTATTCATTACGTTCACTTGTAATCCCAAGTGGCCGGAAATTACTCGATTTGCTGCTAAAAGAGGTCTACGACTGGATGACCGTCTAGATATTATTTGTCGCGTCTTCAAAATGAAACTCGATGAACTGATGAGAAATGTAAAAGATCGACACATTTTTGGAATAGCTAGAGCAGGTACATATTCAAATGCTACATCATTTTATTCAATATGTTTTCATGTAGGCCCAGTACCGTCTATAATCTAAATCGCTCCATATTTATATTTTGTAGCGGTTTATACTATTGAATTTCAAAAGCGAGGGTTGCCACATGCTTATACACTATTACTTCTACACCGAGCGGACAAGTTCCCTAAAGTTGAATCTTTTGACAAAATCATTTCAGCTAAGATTCCTGACCCTATTACAGACCCTGTCTTACATGCTGCTGTTTTTGAGTATATGCTCCATGGACCATGTGGTGAACACAGGCTATCATCAACATGTAAGATCGGGGATAAGTGTTCAAAATATTACCCAAAGCCGTGTACTGAAATAACAACGGTTGATCGTGATGGTTATCCTATATAAAAGCGAAGCAAGAAAGGAGTTACGGTGATTAAAGATGGTGTTCCTATCGGAAACAAATTTGTCATTCCATATAACTCTTGGCTGTTGCTGAAATATCGGGCTCATATCAACGTCGAATGGTGTAACCAGTCTCGATCAATTAAGTACCTCTTTAAGTACATTAACAAGGGCTCTGATCGAGTTACGATGCAATCATCATATAGGCGTCAAAATGACGAGGATCTTGGTTGTTATGATGAGATTAAGAGGTATTATGATTGTCGTTATCTCTCTACATGTGAAGCTGATTGGAGGATCATTGGTTTTGATATTCACTATAGGACTCTTCCTGTTGTAAGGCTACAGTATCACCTTCCAGATGAACAATCTGTTGTCTTTGACAATGGTGAATTCATTGACATTGTTGTAGAGAAAACATCCGTCGAGGTATCACAATTTCTGAATTGGATGGGGTGCAACAATTCTACGGAGGATGATATGCAGGTTTCAAAAGAATTGATATACTCTGAATTCCCAAATAAGTTTGTTTGGAAGAAGAAGGAGCGAGAATGAACTCTTAGAAAAAAAGGGTTTACAATTTGTAGTTTAGTTCACATCCCACCGAACTGCGGAGAGCTATATTTTATGAGAATCATGTTAAACCACATTAAGGGGCCCAAGTATTTTGAGGACAATAGGACCGTCAATATAGCTGTCTATCCGACATTTAGAGAAGCGTGTTATGCAATGGGTTTGATTGGTGATGACAGAGAGTATATTGACGCGATCGAACAAGCTGCAAATTGGGGGTCTGGATACAACCTTAGAAATCTCTTTTCGACTTTATTGTTGTCCGGTACTTTGTCTATGCCGCTCACAGTCTGGGACAAAACATGGCATCTTCTTTCCGTCGATATCCTTTATATGCAACGCAAGGTCCTTAAAAATCCAGGTTCGTCTTTCATAGCACTTTACATTTTTAGCTCACCGAATGAGAATAAATTGTTATTAATATTTCATTTAAAGTTTCTTAATACCCATTTATGCATTCTATATATAATTATGCATTATTTCATTCTAGATACATGTTATACACACATTTTTTTTTTGTTTTATACTTGGCTTACAGCCAACTGACGAAGAATTTAAAAATTATGCTCTTATGGATATCGAAAGTTCTCTTCAGTTAAATGGGAGTAGCCTATCTAGGTTTGAAGGAATGCCTCTTCCAGATTCATCGTCAACGTCACACCATCGAAACACTTTAGTGATGGATGCGTTGTCGTATGACAGACAGTCATTGAGTGAAGAAAATGTGCGTCAACTATCTACAATGACCGATGAACAAAGGTTGGTGTATAATGAAATTATGGAAGCTGTTCTAAATAACAAAGGAGGAATGTTCTTTGTTTATGGGTACGGCGGAACCGGCAAGACATTCATCTGGCGTTCTTTATGTTCTGGTATAAGAAGTAGAGGTGACATTGTTGTGGCAGTTGCATCAAGTGGAATTGCAGCAACGTTGATTCCAGGTGGTGTAACTGCTCATTCTAGGCTAAGTATACCGATCAACGTCAACGAGGACTCTACTTGCTCTCGAATTAGGCCTGGTAGTGATTTAACTGAACTCTTGATTAAGGCAAAACTCATTATTTGGGATGAAGCCCCAATGACTCACAAACATAGCTTTGAGGCCGTTGACAAAAGTTTGAGAGATGTAATGCGTGTTGTAGATGAGAGTAATGCTGAACTACCGTTCGGTGGCAAGGTGGTAGTATTCGGCGGAGACTTTCGACAAACTCTACCGGTTGTGCCCAAAGGAAGCAGAGCATATGTCGTGCGTGCATCTCTTTGTTCATCGTATTTGTGGCCTTACTGCAAGGTATTCTTTCTTTGGTTAGCATAACAATATATTTTTTGTCCGACATGATTTTAAAGTTAGATAATTTGGTATGTTTATATTCATATATTATAGCTTTTTGTTGTGTCCAGGTGCTTAGATTAACAAAGAATATGCGTTTGCAAGTTGGAAATGCGCACAACAATGTTGATGATATACGGAGGTTCTCGGAGTGGATCTTGGAAATCGGAGATGGTCTAGCGGGTGGTGAGAATGATGGGGAAGTCAATCTGGAATTCCCAGACGAGTTACTCATTCAACAAGTGACAGATCCCATTGCGGCCTTAGTAAATGTAACGTATCCGGATCTTCTAACGCAATTGTGGAATCCGGATTACCTTCAAGAAAGGGCAATCCTCGCCCCTACTCACGAGATAGTTGAAGCAGTGAACGAATATGTGTTGTCGCTTATTGATGAGTCTGAGACATTATACCTAAGTTCTGATCAAGTTTGTAATGATGATAGAGGAATGGGAGATCGTGAACTACACTCTACGGAATACCTAAATAGTATAAAATGTTCAGGACTCCCGAATCATCAGTTGAGGTTGAAGATTGGTGCGATGGTGATGCTTCTTAGGAACATTGATCAATCACGCGGTTTGTGTAATGGTACGAGATTAATTGTGACAGATTTGGGGTCACGCGTGATTAGATGTACGGTTTTAACTGGTAGTCATAAAGGCGATCAAGTGCATATTGCTCGACTAACACTTACTCCCTCTGACGCGAGTAAATTTCCGGTACGTTTCAGCAGACGACAATTTCCCATCGCTGTTTGTTTTGCAATGACGATAAACAAGAGCCAAGGACAATCTTTATCCCAGGTCAGCATTTATCTTCCAAGACCGGTTTTCAGTCATGGTCAGCTTTACGTGGCCATTTCTAGGGTAACGAGAAAAGAAGGGCTGAAACTTTTGATTTGTGATAGTAATAATTGTTTATCTAATACAACAACTAATGTTGTTTATCATGAAATATTTCAATTCTTGGAATAAATTTAGGATGTTTAAATTATTTATGTATGTATTATGTTTATTGAATAGTATTGTAAAACCTTTTGGATTTTTATGATTTTGTTGAATGTAAACCCGTAGCTACTTATCTCGATCGTTATTATTCGGATATATTGAATTTAAAATTATATGAAATATATTTTAACACTACATCTTTTCAACCTACGTACAGATTTGAAAATGCGGCCATTTTAAAAGGTAGTCAATTTGTGTATGAAATTTAAATATTATGAACAAAAATTAAAGAAATAAACCTGCAATAATACATATGTATCCACTAATATTTATGTCAATAACGTTATTGAAAGATTGACAACGAAATCAATGCCCCGATAAACATACCCGTGCAATTTTGCACGGGTTTAAAACTAGTTATCTTTGTATTAGTCAAAGGAAAAAATGATACTCCCTCCTAATCGTTTATTTCTTTCCTCTTTCCTTTTCGAAGCTAGTCGAATTTTCTTCTCTCTTTCCTTTTTTGGAATGTTATATGTGGTCCAAATTTAATTATATGTGGGGGTAGAGTGTGTTATATATGGTCCAAATTTAATTGTATGTGGGGTAGAGTCTTTTGTATGGTCCAAAATCAATTTCTTATTTCTTGTGCAAAGTGAAAAGGGGAAGAAATGAGTGTCTGGGAGGGAGTATGAGACATGTCCATCTATTTTTTTTTTTGTATGTTCCCGAGATTCACCATCTTAACACAAATTATGAAATGAGACGGTCTCATTTGTCTGTTAAATAATGAATTGTATTTTGAAGAGGACCATCTAACCTTTCCAAATCTTCCTCAAAATGTTACTCCACCTAGATAGCACGGACACTCCTCCTAACTAGTCGTCTCGTGTCCGATGCCATGTCGGACACCCGACACTCTTCGGAAATACGCCTAAATATGTTATAGTTTAGACGAGAAATAAAATGTCAAAAGAGATTGATTAGATGATGGATTTGGGTGATAAATGAGAATTAGTTATATTTAAAGTCAAATTTTTACCTGCACTTATTTAAATTTAATATTAAATCTATTACAAGAATAAAATCATACGTTATTTATAACCGTAAAATATATATTTACTAAATTTAAATAGCGTATCCCATGTCTTAAATTTAGTGCTACCTAGTCTTACACTAATGACTCAATGATTGAGACATTAACATATGGCAAAGGAGGTGAAGTTTCAAAGCTTATTAGAAACAAATTTTTAACTACGTAAACTATGGGCTATCAGCTATATGATGGACTAAGGCTTAAAAAATTACATCGAAAACTTGCCTATACCGAGACATGAACACGGGACACCTGACACTGAGCATAAGGCTCTTACCAACTGTGCTACTTGATTTATATGTTTAGTATTGACATTTCACCTCATTTATTTCTGAAACTCCATGGTGGTCACCTGCCAACCCAGACCCCCTCCGCCCCTGCCTACAATATCAAGGAGTACCAATCTGCCTAAAAGTTCGATATCCAACCTACATCACATTTACAAATAATATCAAGTTGCTTTGCATTTTCACCATTTGTCTTCTGCACATTTGTCGATGCACATTGTATCAAAATTATCTTTAGTTTTACATTATAAAAAAAACGTAGAATTTTGATATTCTTATTGTAACTTTAAAGACAAATCAAATAAGATCTCGTGACTATATTTTTTCTGATACATTACAAGCAATCGTGAAAATCCTCTTCGAAATCATGAATAATGTCAAAAAACAAATGGTATGTTTGGATATAAATAGATATAATAGAATTTTTTTTTTTTTTTGCACTCACAAGTCATGTTTGGATATAATAGTTTTTTTTTATACATAGATACATCCATCTCATATAAGTTTTGGAAAATCAAGCTGGTTCATGATTAGGTGGTTCCACTAGATCAATTCTTTAACTTCAATAAATTTACCTCTAGATTAGATGGCTAATAAAAATAAACGAAAAGGGTTAAAATAGGTTAGTGTTCAATCATACATGAACTCTTTGCAGGAATTCTGCGGCTGCGAATATTGCCATCGGGTAATACGGAGTATTCATAATAACAATTACTCGTACATTACACATATGTTAACTATTCAGTCCCAAATCGTGGATGTTTAACACTCCAAAATTCATAACAAAGAAACTTCTTGAAATCAAGTTACTTTATCTCTTGGTATAATAGTGAACCCGGGCAAGATGAAACACCGCAAATAACACCAGGTTTTATCAACAATTCAACTTCAATCATTGTCTGCTCCGTTTACAAGTAATCAAGGGTTACAACTTCTGAGTCATTGCTGAAGGTGGAGTACTTCTAGCATTAATTAGAGATTACTAAATATTACAACGGCAAAAAAAAGTCTAACATGATCCTAACAATGAACTCTGAACGTACATAAGTTGCCGCTCCCCTTGACGTGATAGACTGATCTTCTTTGTGTATTATGCAGTGTAAACACTTTCCTACCTGCTCAAGTCTTGATTCCTATAAGCTATAAATCCGCTAGCTCTTCGCACCCTGAGATAGAAGTGTCCCAACTTTAACAGACGAAACTTATGTGTGTTGTCTAAAAAGACGAAACTTATATGAGTGAAATTGAATAAAGTATGCTATATTATTCGGACATGGTACAAGTGTTCGGGTACAGACTCGTGATGACTCATTTTTGAAACACCGAGACTCTATCCTGGCATTGTTTACTAATAAAGGTACTTGAACCACGTCTTGGAAACATAAATTTCGTCAGTTATTTGGACTTTTTCAAAAATTAGGCAAAGAGATGTTTGAGAAGTGTTTGTTAGAAAGGCTGCAGTGCTGTTCCCATACCTATATCGCTGAGTGCTGTGTAGGATACGCCAGTATGACCCTATAAGTGTAAGAGGAAAAGTAACACAATGCACATGTGAAACAATTATGTAAGCAAACAACTGATGACCTTATCAGCCACCAGAAACTACAATACTGTGATAGTCTAGGATTCTTACTTTACGTGGAGGAGTTCCAGGTCTCAACATATGGTTGCTAAAATCCATTTTGCCTTTCTTTTCCAGAGCTTTGAGGATCTGAAATGAACATGTGAGTGAATCATCCACACTCATCATGGCTCCAGCATTATCAAATTCACCGCAGTAATTAGGTGCTGAAAATATGGTGACCAGTTGGCGATCGGCAAAAAATTCATAACCATCTTCCACAACCTGATCATTCACGGAGCAACACAATGAGGGCAATAATTATGTGGGAAGCACATCAAAATATTCTACTTGATTCAATAGAGCAGACCTCTTTAAACAAGAACAAAAACTACATTACACGGAGTAACAGTTTAGAGACCGCCTCACTGAAAAATGTGAGAAAAACTATTTGAAAGAGGTCCATAAAAAATCAAAGAGAGATTGAAAGACAAAAATAGAATAACGATAAAACAACTGTTTCGTACATGATATTGTGTCACTATAAAGATACTCGTTAGAGGAACAAAAAGATCACATTGACAAGAATTTACCTGGTGGGCCCTGCATATCAAGTCCATGTCATGTTTCTCAAGAAATTCTGAAACTACATCAGCTCCAAAAGTGTAAGAAACGCCTCGATCATTCTCTCCCCAGCCTCCAAGTTCTTTCTCAGGATCAGCCCACAATAAATCACAAAGAAGCCCTTGATCAGGTACATCCACTGGGCGAGCTATATTCCTGATTTGGTCCAAATTTTTCAAATCAGGAGATAGTCCTCCATGCATGCACAAGATCTTTTCATCAATAAGGGCGGCAGCTGGCAGGCAATTAAAGCAATCTGTGAACGTTTTCCACAGACGGACATTATACCTTCTCTTGCACTCATCATAAAATCCATATATGCGATTGATGGAAGCACATTCATGGTTTCCCCTAAGAAGAAAGAAATTCTCCTTATACTTAATCTTGTAAGCAAGAAGAAGGCAAATGGTCTCTATGCTCTGCTTACCACGATCAACATAATCTCCAAGAAACAGATAATTTGCCTCTGGAGGTAAACCACCATACTCAAACAACCGAAGAAGATCAGAGTACTGACCATGAACATCACCTGACGATTAAAGAACCACATTATCAGAAGTTTCGCAAGAGCCAAAATTTGAAAGAATTAAATGATGTTGAAAGCACATTGTCTAGTGAGTAGTGACTACATGATGCTAATGATACTTTGAAATATGAAGGAAAAGTACTACGGTGCAAAAACGGTTACTGACAGTGAGTTCATACAACAAATCTTATACAAGATGGCATGAGACCAACCCATTATCCTTATAACTGAACAAGGATACACAAGGATTTGGGGTTGTCTCACATGTTAAATTGTATCATAGAAGACTCCTTAGTTCATATAGATAATCTATTGTTGATGGAAAGGGTATCAGAAGTCGGAGATACTAAGCATTAAGCAGATACCAGGGAGTACAAGGCATAAGTCATACATACATTCAGTCACCAATACATGTGACTTTCACAGTTGCACCCCACCTCTTTTGCCATTGAATACACAGACAGCATACATCATGCCAGAGTAAGTAATAAGAAATCGCCTCTTTTCTACTAAGAAATAGTGGAAACCAAAAACTGAAAACAAACTGTCCAACATCATTCCTTTGCTCTCTTTGAGATAATATATTGAAGTACAAGGAGTGAGAGTGGGGATATATCAAATATTTACAAAATCGAGGAGAGCATTTTCAGAAAAGACAGTTGTTATTAAGAGGCAAGCATGCTAAAATGAACCTAAAAGCTTCAGTTTCAAATCTAACACAATAAGAAAAATTGGTCATAAACAATGACAATTATAGTTCACATACTAATGGTCATTCTGTATACACAAAAGTTACCCCAAAGCTAAATAGAACTTTCCCGATTGGTCTCCAAAGACCATTCAGTCACTCCTAATAACCCTATCAAAATCAAAATCATGAGAAATGACACCTCAAGGGATATCAATTCCAACCACAACCCACATAGTGAAGCAACCACTTGAAACACAAGGACCACAATTACCTATTCGACACAAGTAGTAAGCCGATTTCCATCATATAAATCAAATACAATTAAGAGTCAAGGGTGCTAAATAAAACTACTGTAATGTGTCGCATAGCTAAGACTCAAAATTAGCAGAGCTAAACAAAGACTACAATTTACAGTATATTTTGGGTAAAAAAATATAAAGATTTCATTGATTAGGGGATGGCAGCTAACACCTCACTCTCACTGTGCATTAATTGCACTTCTGTTCCACCATTCTTAAAAATAAGGAGATGTTACAATCAATTGTGCTGAATTGGAAAATATAATTGCAATTGTAAATACTCCCTTCTATTCATAATAACCTTCCCCTTTCATTTTTGCACAAGGAATAAGGAAACACATTACCCTACCATATAATTCAATTTGGACCACACAAACACACTACCCCACCCTACAATTAAATTTGGACCACACAAACACTTACCAAAAAAAGAAATAGGAAAGTTATTGCAAATAGACGAAAATGGAAATAGGGAAGATTATTATGAATAAGAGGGAGTAGTAAATTTGTAAAATAGTATTTCATGATCGAAATAGTGCAGTAAAGTGTTTTGGCCATTAGCCCGAAGCGACCCGACCCAATAGCCCATACCCGAAAGTGAGCCGATCCAAAATGACTCATACCCGAAAATAACCCGACACGAAATGACCCAATTTTTTTTTTTGGGGTGTGAATCTACGGAGTAACTTGCTACAGTTGTATTAGAAAGAAGTTAGCTGCAAAAATGCTAGAGATAAAGACTTTGAGAGGGGTACAAAAAGATAAAAAGTAATGCCAACTTGTAAAGTTGCCAAATGGTAAATAGAAGGATAATGGTGTTAGATGGAATACAAATCCCGTGTCCCAGTTGTTTTTTCCCACGGATTAATGACTACCCTTTATTTCAATAGATGTTTCTTCCTCTGTTTTATTTTGTTTGTAATTTTTTCAAAATCCCTCTCACATGTTTTGAAAAACGTATACAACCAAATGGATCAGACTATCAGAGGAAATATTAGCCTTGGGTGGATTCCCTTGTTTTTAATCTCTGATCTTGTACGGTAATCTTGTCTAACTATTTTCTGAAGTCATTACATCCTCACAAAGACCAATAATAATACATGTTGTTAACCAATAGAGGCTTATATAACCAATAGAGACTTATTAACCGTTAGAGGATAGAGGCTTATTAAACAATAATTACTCATGTTAGAGGGTTCAATTTGTTTAAGTCTTATCATCCACTCTTTTTGAGATATTTTGTCATCAATTTCCAATAGAGGCTTATATAACCAATAAACTTATTAACCACCGCTCTTCTTTTTTTAATTCTTTTTTCTTGTCCTGGGAGGTTTGTTTGGTAGTATTCTTTAATTAAAGCAGGTTATTCAAGACTGATCAGTACTTTTGGTGTTATCTTGTGGCATTAAGCATATATTCTTAAAATAAATTTAGGCTCTTTTTAATACAACTCAACTAGTGACCCTTCATCGAATAAAGATTCAGCCTTTTTCTGATTGACTATAAAACTAAGCTTCTTACAATTTGTTTATGTTTATTTGCCATGCCATCTATTGCACCCCAAATCATTTTGATACCAAGATGATTATACAGCCATGTCGATGCTAATCAATCGATTTTGTTTTGTTTTTCTTTATTTGTTCTTTTTGTTGTACTTTCATTTATGAAGGACCCTAATGCTGTTTTATAGATGTCAAGAATCCTATTCTCATCCCTTTATTGCCTTCTGAATTTTGTTTGTAGATATGCTATGTGCATAATAATTGTAGCAAATGTGGAATATCTTTCTTACTGAAGCCTTTATTTCTGTTTTTTTCCTTTGATTACAGAGAGCAGCAGAAACAGAGCTATTGACAAAATTTCCATATGGTGGTTAGTTTTTATGAACCTTTCCTTGTGCTTCTTAGTGCCATTTTGCAAAGGCTAACAGCATGAGAAAGTGAAAGTGGAAATCTTATTACATGAATATTCCATTGTTTACTCAAGGATGATAGTGGAAAAGGGTTTTGAACTTAAAAGTGCCTGAACTTTAGCTTCCACTTTTATGAATATGTAGCTGTAACACCTGTTATAGTGATCTTCACAAACTATTAAGGCAGCTCATCAATCAATCTGACTACCTGTGTTTCAGGTGTCATACTGAGGCCTGGGTTTATCTACGGAACACGTCAAGTTGGTAGCGTGAAGGTCCCATTAGGTGTTATTGGATCACCGTTGGAAATGGTACATTATAAACATCCATTGTTCGCATAAACTTGTTTTTCCGTTTTTTTGGTACCGTTTTCTTTGCTACACTCAGCAGTTGCTCCATAATCAGCTTGGGTCAGTGTCAATTACCCGTGATGCTTTTGTTGGTCTTGAGATTAATTGATGGTGATGAAGCCTATTCATTTCCAGCTGATTTTCTCAGCTATCTCCGTATAAAACTTGTATTATTTAGATTTTTTTTTGAGATGCTGATAAAGTGAACCTGGTGCAGGTATTCCAATACACAAAGCCACTGACCCAGATTCCGCTGGTTGGTCCGTTGTTCACTCCTCCTGTTAGTGTAACAGCAGTGGCTAAAGTTGCTGTCAGAGCCGCAACTGACCCAGTATTCCCACCAGGCATCGTAGACGTCAATGGAATATTACGTTACAGTGGGCAAAAGAAAAAGTAGGGTTAGATATGCGAACTTAGGTGCATGTTTTTTTTGGATATCTTATGGTCGTCTCAAAGCCCAGAGCAATAAAGAAAAGTTTGACCATTGTTTCAACTATTCTGCAACGTTGCAGTGATATGGAACTGAATTTTTGAGCTTTATAATCATCTTCTCGAGGCTTGTTGACCTTAGGTTTTGGGCATAGCATCTCGCACTTGAATTCAATGCCAGAATATATTATCTATCTATATTAAAACTATAAAAGAATAACCGTTGACATCATCCTATGACACATGTCGCCCTCACATTAAAAAATTTTCCGCCTAAGTATTTCCTAGAAAACCCTAATTATTAGCAGTATTTCCTAGAAAATTAAATTAGCAACTCGTGTCAGTTTCTCCCTATATCCTGAGCCGTCTTCTACGACTCTCCTTCCTCAAACTTTCTCATCTATTTTGTTCACGGTAGTCTTACTCTCCCGTCATTTATGTCTCTAACTTACCCCAAAATACTCTACACCCTATATTGTTCTCCTGCCAATTTTTCTCTTAATGACAATTTAAATTCGATCCCGTTTGATTCCTTATTATTGTATTACTAGCTTAGCACTCGTGCAAGATTGCACGGGCGTGTATAGATAGACAATTAGTCTTGCTTGTGACGGGTCGAATCTTGTGACGGGTAGTTTGTGAGAGGAAATGGGTAGAGGGGACAAATGAGAGACAAGGAGGGACCCCCATGTGCTTCTCCACTCATCCTAAATGGGTTTTTGTGAGGAGAAACGGTATCTGTCTCTTACAAGAGACGGATACCTCCCGTTACAAGTAAGAATTTGTGATAAATAATATATATAGAAAAGTGTTAAATTCTTAGAATTATAACATTTTATTAGTAATTCGTATTAGTTTGAATATACATTGTCTTATAAAAATCAGGAATTAAATAATAATAAATGCAATTACAAAACTTCTATGCCTTTCAATTGTCTGAGTCAAAATATTTTCTCTAATCACACACACACACACACACATATATATATAATGACCCAACTCATATGATCTTATCTTTCTCTCTCTATGTGTGTGTGTATATATTTAAATCATCATACTCTTTTTTTCCTTTCAAATTGACATCATAGTTAATTACGATGAAATGCTTAAACCCTTGTCACATATTAAGTTTAGACTTGCAATTTATATTTTAGGTTCAACCATTCATACATACATCATTTATAAACTCGAGCTATTATGGAGTAAGTTTTTAAATGCCTTTACATATTGAAAATGTGTAGAAAATAAATAATTTGAGTTACAAATTAAGTA
>JAOWBH010000048.1:43568-55826 GCA_028566215.1 Silene coronaria
TTGATATTTAGCAAATATTAATAATTTTGTTTTTAGATAATTAAGGTCATTGACCTTACAACTTTTTAAACTAATAAAGTAATAGTGAATAAAATAAAATAACAACAAGTTTTCCTTGTGACGGACATATTTCCGTCACAAGTTTAAGACAGATCAAGTACTTCTCATTTATGTAGATAAGACAAAACAGATTGTTACTCCATAAACACTATACTTTTGTCTTTATCTATCTTCATGGATAATACTTACCTTATGCATACTTACGTGCCTTTAACAAATGAGAATTTGTAAAGTGGGAATGTGGGGTAGAATAATATACGAAAGAGTTAAAAAAGAGTGGGAGTAGAATAATATATTGTAAGGAGAAAAGAAAAGCTCGAAGTTTGAATTGATTCTCTGTCACTCCATTTGGTATGGATCCCATCATATGAAATTCCGAGTTTTCATGAAAAAAGAGTGAATTAAGAATGGTCCTCGATTGAGCAAGTTGTCCCTTAGTTTGCGTCATAAAAATCGAAAAAAATTTGATCAAAAACAGAGTAAAAAAGAAACGTTTTCATGAAAAAAAAAAAGAGAAAAAAAGTTTTTTCCCTTAGCCTTTTGTTAATTTTTAGCAAATATTAATAATTTTGTTTTTAGATAATTAAGATCATTGACCTTACAACTTTTAAACTAATAAAGTACTTCCTCCGTTCTTTAATGATGTACCTATTTTATTAAAATACTCCTCACATATATTCAACAAATTGGTACATCAAATGAGAATGGAGGAAGTAACAGTGAATAAAATGAGATAACAACAAGTCTCCCTTATGACAGACGTTTTTCCGTCACAAGTTACAGATCAAATACTTCTCATTTAGGTAGATAAGACAAAACAGATTGTTACTCCTTGAACACTATGTTAAATAAATAATACTTACCTTTTGCAAGCTTGCGTGCCCGTTACGAATTTGTAAAGGGGGAACACAAATTCTTACTTGTGACAGGAGGTATTCGTCTCTTGTAAGAGACGGATACCGTTTCCCCTCACAAAAATCCATTTAGGGTGAGTGGAGAAGTACATGGGGGGTCCCTCCTTGTCTCTCCTTTGTCCCCTCTACCCATTTCCTCTCACAAACTACCCGTCACAAAATCCGACCCGTCACAAGCAAGACTAATTAAGGGTGGAATGTGGGGGTTGAATAATATACGAAAGAGTTAAAAAAGATTGGGAGTAGAATAATATTAGTGAGTTAAAAAAGAGTGGGATAAAAAAAGGGGGAAATTCCTAGTAATAGCGTAGAGAAAAGAAAGAGTGGCAACTGGGGATGGGAATTGGTATAGTGGGAAAGTGGGAAATGCGTGGGATTCCCGGAATCGCCATCATAGCTACCAAAAGCTTCTTCTCCCTAAAAAACACAAATGGAATTTAAAAATCCCGACCACAAGAAAACAAATATTATATTTATTTATTATTATTCATTATTTATAAAAAATAAAAAAAAAAGACGAATTCTATCTCTCTTATCAGTCTTGTTCACCCATCAATCAAATGTAATCTTCTCCCAATATCTCTCTCTCTCTTTCTCCTCTTCACATCAATAATCAATAATAATAATACCAACAAGAATACGAAGAGGAGAAGCAGAAGAAGATAATAGCACAAAATTAATATTACTACAAAGTTTGCATTACTTGGCTGTTTGATTGATTGATTGATTGATTGATTGATTGATTGATTATGTCCCACGTACCAACAACAACAACAACAACAACAACAAAGTCACCATTTCATCAATTTCAACAGTCTCTTCCTTTTCCTTTTTCTTTTTATAGAACACGTGACAACAATAACACTACTAGTAGTATTGGTCTAGAAACAGCAGCTGCAACGACGACGACGACGAGTTTCATGGACCTTGATTTTGGGGATCTGGATGCGTCTTGGTCATTTGACCAGATCGCTACTTCTCCTCTTCTTATTTCTACTTCTGACCATCCTTCTTCTCCTCTTTGGGCTTTTTCTGATGACCTTCGTAAACCTCCTACCACTGACTTCTCCCGCTTTTCCCCTTCTTGTATGTTTTCCGTCTCGTTTATTTGTTTACCTTTTTTATTCTTTCTCTCGGTTTTTTTTAATAACACACGGATACACATTTTAACGGGCAAGAAAAGGAAATATTTTTGTAGGGTGATGACTTGATTGTTTTTGGATAAGCCTATAAGATTAGGGTTTGACTTATTTCTACTCTTGATTTTCTTGCTTTTTCGAATATAATCGAATATTATTCATGATTAAACTACGATTCTACAATCAATTATGTTGTTGAATTAAGATAATGATTAATTAGATGGCATTGTGACGCGGTGTTAATGAGAAAACAAAATACAATAAAATTGAATGAATTAGTATTTTGGGGTTGATGATTGTGTTTGGATTGGGTTGTGAATAGGTAATCTAGAACCGGTTGTTGAAAACGGAATGGAAAATGGACAAGTGAATGGTACCAGTGGTGGTGGTGGTGGTGATGATGAGGATGATGATGATAAGAAGAAGATACCGGCACCATTTATGGGGTTTACTCCCCTCGAGAATTTGGATATGCCGTATTTTATTAAAGAGAGGATGACGCAGGCGCTTAGGTATTTCAAAGAATCCACTGAGCAGCATCAGATTTTAGCTCAGATTTGGGCACCTGTTAGGAGTGGAAATCGCTATATGCTTACCACTTCAGGGCAACCCTTTGTTCTAGGGCCGCATAGTAATGGCTTGAATCAGTATAGGACTGTGTCTTTGATGTACATGTTTGCTGTTGATGGGGAGAACGATGTCACCCTTGGGTTACCTGGTCGTGTGTTTCGACAAAAGTTGCCTGAGTGGACCCCAGATGTGCAATATTATTCAAGTAAAGAATATCCGAGGGTTGATCATGCCAAGCATTATAATGTTAGAGGTACCTTAGCTTTGCCCGTCTTTGAACCATCAGGTCAGTCCTGTGTTGGTGTTCTTGAACTCATTATGACTTCACAGAAGATCAATTATGCTCCTGAGGTTGACAAAGTTTGTAAAGCTCTTGAGGTTGGTTTATTTTCTTGTGATTTTATCTATCACTTGTTTTGATGAACTTCTGTGCATATGGATTAGATGTAGCATAGGAGTGACAGGATGCGTATTATATATCTGGATGTGTGCACTGCCAATCATTGTTTACTTACTCGTAACTTCATAGGTCATAACTCTGTTATGAAGATTTAGTTCGTAGCGTGTTCAAGACTTTTTGAAATGGGGTGCTAATGTGATGCATTTGGTCTTAACTCTTAAGCGTTGACTTATAGATCTTGAGTTTTGCATCTGTTTAGCAAAACCATCTGCTTTAATCGTTGGCAATTCATCCATTAAAGATCTCCAGTTCTTACAATGCAGGCAGTTAATCTCAGGAGTTCAGAAATACTAGATCACCCTAACATCCAGGTAGATTTTTCAAACTTGTCGTCCTTGTTCACTTGATTCATCATCTTTCCAAAAAAAAAATCTCTAAGTACATGATTTATGCTTATTCAGATCTGCAATGAAGGTCGACAAAATGCACTTTCAGAAATCTTGGAAGTATTAACAGAGGTATGTGAAACTTATAAGTTGCCCCTGGCTCAGACTTGGATTCCTTGCAGGCATCGGAATGTTCTGGCCTACGGCGGTGGTATCAAGAAAAGTTGTTCCAGCTTTGATGGAAGTTGTATGGGACAAGTATGCATGTCCACCACTGATGTAGCATTCTATGTTGTAGATGCTCATATGTGGGGCTTCCGGGAGGCCTGTGCTGAGCATCATCTTCAGAAAGGCCAGGGTGTTGCAGGGAGGGCCTTTTCGTTCCATGGCCTGTCTTTTTGCAGAGACATATCACAATTCTGTAAAAATGATTACCCTCTGGTGCATTATGCTCGGATGTTCAGTTTAAGGGGCAGTTTCGCTATCTGTTTGAGAAGCAAACACACTGGGGATGATGATTATGTTCTCGAGTTCTTTTTGCCTTCTAACATAACTGAAAGTGCGGAGCAGCTGAACTTGCTGGATTCAATTTTGGTAACTATGAAAGAGGATCTCCAAAATCTCATGGTTGCTTCTGGAAACAAACTGGAAGAGGAAAGAAAACTTATGAAAATCATTGAAGTATCTACTGATAATGATCAAGATTTACTGATTCAGCCTAATTTGTCGAGTAAACATCCATCTGTGCTAGAGACAATAAATGGTGTTCTGCCACTGATAATGAATTCCCAGCCACAGTTGATGGTAGAAACAGATGCTCCCAATGGTGCAAGGAATGTTGCTGCCGCTAATGGAAGCCAAAATGCAGTTTCTCCTACAGTTAAGAAAGAGGGCAAAAAAACATCTGAAAGAAAGCGTGGTAAAGCTGAAAAACAAATTAGCTTGGATGTTCTTCAACAATATTTTGCTGGGAGCCTTAAAGATGCTGCCAAGAGCCTTGGAGGTACAATTTTGGTTTTTACATATAAGTTCGTTTTTTTTTTTTCTCCCGTTGGAAAGTGCTTTGTGCTGGAATTTGACTGCATATTAGAGTACATATGATAAATGCATGACCAGAATGTTGCGTCAATGAACAGTGTGCCCAACAACTATGAAGCGCATCTGTAGGCAGCACGGGATATCTCGATGGCCATCTCGGAAAATCAACAAGGTGAACCGCTCCCTGACGAAGCTCAAGCGTGTGATCGAGTCAGTGCAAGGTGCCGACGGATCATTTACCCTGACTTCTCTTGCTCAACCTACCATGCCTGTCCCTGTGGGCTCTATTTCATGGCCTGCTGGTGTGAATGGGACCTGCCAGCAGCTATCACCAGCATCTCAACCTGCTGATGTTCCCGATGAGAGAAGCGAAATGCCGTCCTATGAACCAAGAATTGATGGGCAGAATAGGAGTAGGGGATCTAGTCATGAAGAGAGGATAAATGAGCAGAATGGCTTTGGTTCTAAAGCTGGGAGTGGGTCCCGAGAGGTGAGCACCGGCACATCAACTTCTCATGGATCATGCCACGGGAGCCCGGGAACTGAAAGCAACCTACCGACTGGAAATTTTGTCCCGAGCTATTATGAACAAACGGGTAATTCACCCGGTTTAATGTTTCGACAGAATGGGGCTTACTCGATTCCAGATGCTCTCCTCGGTGGACATTCTCAAGAAGCCTTTGGGGAGATGCTTCTGGAAGATGCAGGAAGCTCTAAAGATCTAAGAAATATCGGCCGTTCAGGTACTGACGCCAATGTAAATGAAGTCGTTCCAGAAGCAGGGTGGATCAACCTGTCTTGCCCGAGCCCATCTTCAAGAATAGCTACGAGTGCCATCGGTATGACCTCCAGATATTCCGTTAGACAAGATATGAAGACGGTAACCATAAAAGCCACATTTAGAGAAGACATAATCCGGTTTAGGTTCTCCCTAGCTTCCAACATTGTTGAATTGAGAGAGGAAGTGGCTAAGAGGCTTAAGCTGGAAGTGGGAACCTTTGAGATCAAGTATCTGGATGACGATCACGAGTGGGTCCTGATAGCTTGCGATTCTGACCTGCAAGAGTGCTTAGATATATCAAGATCGTCAGGCAGTGAAATGATTAGACTGTTGATTCAAGACATATTGGGTAATCTGGGTAGCTCGTGTGAAAGCTCGGGGGAATAAGCGGCCCCCTTTGAGGTGTAGATACCCTGCTTAGGTTGTGAACCAATTCTTGTAGCAGTAAGATGGACAAAGTCTGTAGATGGGGAGCATCAGTTGATTGAGAATGCAAGCTGTATATAGATTGCTTGTGTTACCGTGTTAGGGTGAGCGCGACATGAACGTTCTCTGTTATTTTCAGTTTTCTACTGAATTTTGTTTACACTTTTGTTTAAAAATTGTAAATTGAAAACATCATCTATAACTGTATTGGCTTTTTTGTTTCTGTTAGAAAATAATCCAGTTGTTAGTACTAAAAGATTGATTGTACTCGATATTTTGTGAGAGTTAATCAAACATATATTTTATTTTATTTTTGAGATTAATTATCTGGATGACATACTGTAAGTGACAAATAGCAAATTAACAACAATCCTAATTACAAGCATTCGTAGCAGTGACAGTCTTGCGACGAGCATGCTCAGTGTAGGTAACAGCATCATGGATTACATTCTCCAAGAATATCTTAAGAACACCACGAGTCTCCTCGTAGATAAGGCCGCTGATACGTTTTACACCGCCACGACGAGCAAGACGACGGATAGCAGGTTTAGTGATGCCCTGGATATTTCCCCTTAACACCTTCATGTGCCTCTTTGCTCCTTTACACAAACCCTTTCCTCCTTTCCCTCTTCCTGACATTTTTTTCTTTTCTAATTTTATGTCTGTTTCGGGTCAAGCGGATTGGGTTATTTCGGGCCGGTTCATTTTTAAGAGAGCAGAAATCATTTCAAGTCTTTCTAGGTCACTTAGAATTATGTTTGTCGGGTCATTTTCGGGTTGGGAGACTTCGAATCGGGTTATTTCTGCCTGGGTATGTTACGAGTCAAGAAAGCTCGGCTCATTTCCGGGCCGGGTCAATTCGGATTTCGGATCACATCCAAGTTTTATCGTTCAAGCCAATTTCAGATCTCGAGCCAGTTTTTTCGGGTCGGGTTGATTTTGACAGGTCTAATTTGAAACGAGGTTTGTGTTCAAAAGTAGCACAAGGAACAACAACAGGAGTGGAATAGTCGAAAATGCGAGATTATCATTAAAGTAAAAAAATGTTCCTCAACACAGAAATTACAATGATAAATTGATTGTCGTTACAATTGAAAACTAATAAGTTTAGTAGTACAATTTTCTAACAAGGAAAATCGTTTTATTGTTTACAATTACTAAAATTCCAAAAACATATGAAAAACTATTGGGCTTCATGGGATATGGGCCCTTCCATTTTGGGCTACCATTTCATTTAAGCCCACAGCCTTGGCTTTACGTGCTGCTATCTGTTCTTGTGTTGACTTGTAATATGTTGCGTACAGAATCAGTTGAACCAATGCAAACAAGGTGCCCAAACCATTTGGTGCCTGTACAAATACAATGGAAATTCCATTTTTAAAACATCATACAATTTCTGGAATCATTCAATATGGAAAATCGATTTGAAATGAGAGATCGAGAGCTGCTTACTGCAATGTAAGGATCAAACGGATGCAAAGCATAGATCGTCCATGCTATGCCATTCGCAAATGAAGCGAATGACAGGAAAAATGGCATATATTCCACACTTTTTGTTGTGATCACCAGTTTCTGCATGCCCAAAATAACCAAATATAGTACCTTTTTTCTCGGTAGATGACAGTCAACGACTGAACGCTGAGGACTGAGGTAATGTTGTTGTAAGTAACATTCTACTAGAAATCGACACTACTAGAAATGGAGAAAAGAAAGTTACCATGACGGATAAGGGGGAAGCATACATCATAATGTTGCAGACAATAGCAATCATGCCAACAATAGAAGACCTTTGTTTGGTGGTGTGAGTAACGCTGAGGACGACTGCAGTCATAATTCCGACAATAATAACCTCAGCAATCGCAATTAATGCAACTTTGAGCCTGTGTTTCTTGTCGGAGTAAATGAGAAAGAGCGTCAAGTATATAATTTCTATAAAGAAGCCAGCCCCATTAATAGTGATTACCAACACACTGTTAGGATGAACGAAAGGCAGGCCGTAAACCACCCATAGCATGCAGTTCACAAATGTTGCTAAGTATGGTATCGCCGAGTACTGTTCCACTCCCTTTTTCTTGTATATTCCTATGAACGTCGGCCTATTTCATCCCGATTATGCAAACAATTTTAATTACATAAAAACGATTAGCAAAAGAGTAAGATAAAAGCCATTTAGGGAACTTACACAGGAGATAAAAACAAGAAAAGAGCTGTAACATTTCCTGCAACAAAACATAAACAAATTAAAGAAAGTTACAACTTACAAGTTACAACCTAAGTTATCAGCTGCCATGTTAAACAAACAGAAAACTGTAGGTTATTACCGATAATTCCTGCTACGAAACGAATTGCATCAGGTGAAACCATGGCTTAACAAGTTTTCAGTGAAGACGGTATAGGAAACAGAGAGACAGAAACAAAGTACTATATATAGGAAGAGGAAGAAGTATTTTATTTTGTTGTTACAACTCTATGATTCTTAACTCAATATAACTAAACTTATAAATTTGAGCAACTTCCTAAAAAAAATGCCAAGAGAGGAAAAAAAGAAAAGAAAAAAGGAAAAAGATTCAATAATAATTCAGTAGAGCAGGTTGTTCATTAACATGACATGTTAATAACACATGATATTTGAAAGTGTTATGTTTGTGAGACATTTTACATGAAAAATTAAAGTGTATTTATAGATTTAACAAAATAATCTTATATATGTATTAATCAAAATGTGGCACTGGGTTCTAGATAATTAAATGACCCATTTGCATGTAATGTTATGGCTTCCCATCGTTCCAATTGTTACGTCCACCATACCCTATTTAATTTGGATTCAGATAGATACTAGTTTAACCCATAACACCTTGCATGCATGCAAATCGGTCTCTGACCACATCCTGATCCATCCGGCCTAGCTCGACCATGAGCCCTTGAGAAAGGAGTACGCTAACACCATGTACGCCAACAATTTGATCCAGCTGACGTTAACTAATTTACGTGGCCAATCGCTCCAAGACCAATGACACAACTATACCGTATAAAATAACTAGTCGTCCTACAAATATTGTGTTGACGAATCCCAGCTTAGGCTAAGTAGGCTCGACCTATGATGAAACAGGAAAGGCCACCCTCAGGGTGCGGCTAAACAAAAAATTTCCACCACGGCGCGCCAAGGCTTCTAACTTTCTAAGGATAAAATGGTATGGCAAGGGTATCATAAATGACATTCTAGAAGCAGAAAACTGTTTCTAGGTTTCCTGCCAAATTTTCGGACTTACGAAAGCATCTTAACAATTCTGCTAGAATGTAACAATGCCTGCATGGCATATACATTAACAAAAGAGACCAGATGTCATCATACAGTTTAGATACGAAACCGGAAGTGTAAATAGGATTCAGTATACTAGTTACATCCCCGATCATCAAAAGACAAGAGTTTTGTTAATTGTGCATCGTTTGCATCCTTTCTGAACTAACTTTCCGGAGTTGATTGTCATCAGTGGCATGATTTTGAGGCATCGTAATCAAACTAGAACTCTCGACGGAACTTGTCCAATTGATTCAGGTAAGAAACGAATTTCCCCATTTTTCTGCAAAGCAATCAAAAGTTTATACGACATTTAGCACCCAGCAGACTATGACAGAATAATTTTATAATTTATGGTCCATAAGTTGGCGAATTCGCCCAATTTTCAAACAAATCAAGAAATGGTTTGTGCATATTCATATCACGAAGTCTGATTAAAATCTATGTATCAGCTACTCTATCAAGTACCAGCCGTATTGAGCCATTATCAGTCAAGTATCTGTTGTGGCGGTGATATGTGGACCAAGGAACAGCTTTATCGGAAGTACAGGCTGTATGGGTCAAGTAATAGGCGTAGCAGATAAAGTATTGGCTAATTTGTACAGGCTGTATGGGTCAATTCGTGGAGGTCGACAAAAAAAATTCCCTCGGAAAGCTCTAAGCATTCCTATGCAAGAAACTGCGTATACACTGGTGAAAGTTCAATCAAGTAAAACATGTTTAAAAGGTATCTTACGAAGTTTGAAGTTTTCCTGGTGAAAGTTCCTCCTCATCGCTGCTGTTATTCTCATCTTCCTCCACCAGAAAACGCCTACAACCACACGCACGAAACTCATAATATAGCATATTAGACATTCCAATCACATCACGCAATATACACCATAACTTCATTTAGCTTATTATACAACATTCTTTTATTTAAACTACTATTCACATATCATTTCATGTCTCCACTATTGTCCTTTTAGCCAAAATTAAACATTCATTCATTCAATTAAACTGAAACTTGGTAAACGGGATAAAAACAGAAATACATAAATCGACAAGCGTATTTGACAGGAAAATCTTAAGAAAGGATGCCATGGAAGTTTTTAGCTTTAAGCTGCAATGACAGAGATATGGGATATGCATGTGAACTCCTCTTCTTGACCCCCTTATAGATAAAGGGTATGGATAGACGAGAAAATACCAGGAACAACTTCAACCAAGGTAAATACTAGCAAAGCAACAGAATAACGAAAGAATTGAGAAGCTAGTGATGAAGTCTTCATACACATATGCCGTCAAAGTTGAGTCGCCATTTGGAACAACTTTATCAAAGTCCATGATCAGTGTCGGAAACATGTACATATAAAGCCATGTCATTCCACATATACATTAAACTACTGCACAAACTGGAACATACCTCCTATTATATAGAGTCCACGGTGGACTGTCCACCAGAAAAATTTGACTTTTGGATAAAAAAGAGTATTAAAACTACAAGCGGATCACATAAGAAAGCAACATTGCATCATTACGATACGTTAAATTAAACATATCAAAAGGAATATTACGCCATTATGGATACGCTAAATTTACATATCAACCAGTCATGGGTTCATGGCATCCTACACAACTAAACGCAATAATCCACATTAAGTTACAACGATAAATCTCTAATTTACTACCAATTCTTATGGTTCCACGCTCATGTTTCATCTATCACTTCTTATTCAGGGTTAAAGTAGATAGAAATTGAAGATATTTAACAATCACACAAGGTCTACTGAAAAATAACAATCATTTACGCCATCCTGTACTGCAGATTAACTAAAGAATTACAGTGTTTACACCAGCTAATAATTTAAGATGAAACAATCTAGCAACCAGGGCCAACCAACGTACTCAATAGTGTGACCATTCCTTCCATGTCATAACAATAAAAACACAGAGCATAGATATGGATTTGATGGGTTTAAACGCATTATGAGGACGAATCTTAAGCCAGCCGAGTACAACAAATGCATCAGAAAACGGAGAACAAGATAAGCTTGTTACTGAGTCACCATACCACATACAAAGTTCGCGTCATGGAGCAATATTTAAGTCCTAAAACACATATAAAAGTTTGATCAATCCTACAACTAATGCAAAACACGCATATATAATACTGACGAACTTCTAATCATGGCCTCGTACATTAATGTGCTTCCTATTCTAACAGTCCTGCCAAACCCAAATAACACAAGTACATAGTATAAGACATAGGACAGTAGCACCAAGTCCTAACATATACACAAATTCTTATTCTGCAACCATCTTAAATCAGAGAAAAGACTGTTCCTTAATGATATACCTCATATTCTTGCAATCCTTGTTTAGAAAAGCCAGACTTTCGACAAAAGAGCAGGCCTCATAGAGGGCAGGATGGCCTAATGCAAGCACCACTTTGCGGGTCTTGGGATTGTAAGATACAAGCTGATGAATCTTGGTCTCAGCAAGCACCTCACCATTGTTCCTCAAGTAAATACCCTGTTGTAGGACACTATGCCTAATATCAACACTAGCAACCTTACTCCAAGACGTGAACTTATTATACTCCTTCTTAACCCAGAGATCATAACGTGCCAATTCTCCAAGAATCATCTCAGTCATTTCATAGTAATTCACACACAACATCCCTTGACATTCGGAAATCAATAGACCTAAAGGACAAACCTCACTCAATTCCAAAGGCAATTTCATCATCATAAACTTCTCCTTCTCAACATTAAACAAAAGCAACACATTACTCTTATGACTACCATTATTCTCCTCCCCAAACCTCTCATAGGCAACCCAATGAACACTCCCCTTTAGAAAGCATTGCTTCCATTCCTTATCAACGGTACAATAATGGACATTATCCCCGGAAACCCACCTCCATTTCCCTTCCTTAACTGAGTACAACTCTGCCCGAGGCGGGGTTTCATCCAACCCATCACTTCTTTGGGGGTACACTAACCTAATAACCTTAAAGTCATCATTAACACCATCATACCCAAAACCAGAAACAGTCATATACGGCCCGATTAAGTCGAAACAGGCTCTAGGCTTAGGAAGCTGGATGAAACAGTTCACCAAAGGGTTCCACAGAATAAAAGTATACCGGGTACTAAAGTAATCATCAGATAAGAAAATCACCCCATTAACAGACCCAACCATCCGAAACTGTAACCCATTTCTAGTCTTAAAAGGGCAGATAAAGGTCTTTAGGGTTAGGGT
>JAOWBH010000048.1:91879-107948 GCA_028566215.1 Silene coronaria
TCTACGCCAATATCTAATAACGTTACCTTAAGTATATATTTTGCTACACCAAAATTAAAATCCTGGACTCGCCCCTGAGTGTAACAACGCATTTTGTACCGATTATGTTTGAATACTTGATATATAGTAGAATTCTATTGGAATTCGAAGTTTGGCTATTTCCTTACATATTTCGAAAATACTTTTGAATTCGATGAGGATATTTACGAATTGGACTCGTTCGGTTCGGTCCATAGACATTCCCACATTTATTATTTCAGTGTTTTCTATTACAGCGGTTCGTTGCTCCCGTTCAATTAAAGTTTTTAATGTGCACATGGTAGTTTTGTATTTTGTGTCGTTCAAAATCTTTCTAATCTTTGTCCCAAAAGCAAAAGATTATTATTAATCGGGATAGAGAACAACTGGGAATGAGGATGTATTCGTGTGACCTCTTGGGCTCCTTCTCTAATGACGAGTCTTCCCCTACTTTACTTGGTGGGAAGCTTTGACATGCATCATTGTATGAGTCATCTTATCAGGTAACATGGATTACAGTTACACATTATGGATTAATCCCATTATATATTTTATATGAAAAATATTATTGAATATTTTCTTTGTCTTAATCAATAGTTATTTTTGTTTGAAAATTTTCTTACTTAAAAATGATAAGTATTAATTCGGACAGATAAATTAAAATAACAAAGTGGTGGAACTTGTTAGGGCCAAATTATTGGTAGGACAACAAATGAATGTAAATCATTAGCAAATAATTGTATTATTTGTATTATGTATATTATATTGAACAAAAGAAAAACAAAAGAGTGGCGGATTTTGACCGATTTCTTAGAGAGGGCCAATTAATTTTGACGTCAACTTGTCACTTGCATTAATAAAAGACTTATTGTTTGAGTTATGCGGTTTTAAAGATAATGTTGTGACCATGTTTTTTCAAATAATTTATCATTATTAATTTTATTGAAAATATGGTTTTATAAAAAAATTATTAGATATGTAAACAGTTATTTCCGCCATCTCAAATACCTTCCGTTTAACTTTTAAGGTAAAACTTTACAAACTTTGACAAAAAAAATTGTTATAAAAATACAAATTCTAATAAGATTGCAAAATGTTTGCACGCATCATAAATAATTTTTATTTGAACGGAAAAAGCGGTATAATTGGCTTCTCAAACACTATGTAAGGTTAAATAAAAAGATTATTTTGTGATGGAGGGACTATAAATTACATTGTAAGGAGTAATTTTCTAGCCTTCCATTTCTTCTTGGCTAGTTAGCCGTGCTTTTGATCATGGATTCATGGTAAAACTGAAAGAAATACTTTGTACTAAAGAAAAGTTATTATTATATATTCTCTATTATCCAGTGAATAATTTACATTTGCTTTATTTTGTGATGAGTAAATAATTTTAATCTAAACTATTGACCGGGACAGATGAAGTATATTTTTCAATTTATTAGTAGCTTTAATGCTTACTTATATGCATAAATGCAATGTTAAGCTATATCGATTTAATTGTTTTTGTGTCAAGTTTAATCACTAATACTTATTGTGTGGGCCACAATTATAAATCCTCATTGGATAACAGTAATTCATTGTACAGTGCCGCTAGTTAAACATAGGAAGTTATACTGTTAGATGCAAATGGCAGGGGGGCCCGGCCCCTGTCCACAACAGCGAAGATCCGCCATTGACTGTTGAGGTCCTTTTCCTCACTCCATTGATTGTTTTATTGAGGAACGGCTTAATGATCCATCGTTTGAATGATTTATACGAGTCTATTTTCCCGAAAAATAAACCCCTGGAACACACGATTTGCTATCAACTTCTTCACATCAACTGGGCTTGGTGGATTAACCGAGAACATGAGAGAATGCCTTAAGAGTATGCTGCGAATGATAATGCAACAACAGAAGCCAGAGTCAGAGGATGGATCTGACTCTACTGCTTCAAGTTCTTCGGATTCAGAATCTTCAAGTTCCGAATCAGATTCTGACCCCTTTAGTTCTAATGAGAGTGAAAGTGATGACGATAGACATACAAAAAGGGGGGAAAAAGTAGAGGACAGTGTACTCTATAGAGTCTATCCCAAGATATGCAAGATTTCTGTTCCAAGTTTTGTACATACTATGACATTTTCAACTTTGATTATAAGCAGGAAATTTGCCTTCTCAAATGCTCTAATTTTCAATTAAGAATTTTCTACGAACTAGGTGATTACTTTGTATTCTTGAGGTTCTTTGCCTCTGTCAATTGACAGTTTATTGTCGACGCAGGAGTTATCGTAAGCACCTTGGCATCCGTTTATTAATTGAATGGCGTAATGATCCATGGATGCATGACTCTTGAGGTTTGCTTCTGCCCATTGACGGTTGTGATGGCTCACATCAACTTCTTCACGTCGGTAGAGCTTGGTGGATTTGCTGATACTTGAGTGAAAACCTCTACATTATATATTGTACCACAAATGATAACGCTACAACAGAAGACCGAGCCAGAGGATGGATCTGAAGGTAGTGGTTCGAGTTCATCAGTAACATTATGCTGTGTTTAATATCTCCTGCTTGCGAGTCACGACTTTTATTCCGTATTATAGAGTGCATCAAGTGATTCATCTAATGGTTGCGAATGTTGCTTTGCGAGGTATAGATCTAGTTTCCCACATCAAGATGCCCATTAGTGAGTGCTGGCTTGGAAGCATGTGATGATACTTTCTGTCTTTGTTATGTAGGTCAGTCACTAGTCCTCTTGCCACCATTCTCTCTTTTTATCGTACATTATTGATCCTAAGTGGAAAACCTTTAAGCCAACTTCATTTTCTCTATAATTTTGTTCATTTCAAATTCTGCATAAGACTGTTCTACATGTAACTACCTTGTCTTTTACTGAGTACCCTTTTTTACATGACTCTAGTGAATGCTTTAACAATAATTTAGAATAACATCGTTTTATGGACGACTTATTGTTTGTTAATTCCTCCTTGATTCCACGAGCCTTGGCGTAACATGTTCATATTTTACTTTTTCCTTAACAAAGCTTATGAAATTTGTTACAAAATGTCAAGATCTATAGTACATTTTATTGCCCAATTTATATCAAAATAGTACATTTTTATTGCCCAATTTATATCAAAATAGTACATTTTATTTCCTTAATATCTTAGCCTATCCACATCACAAAATGTCAAGATCTATAGCAGGACGGACATAGACTTGAGGGTGTACCTAATTTATTGCCCAATTTATATCTAAATAGTACATTTTTTTCATGATTATTTTAGCAAACCACAATAACTTCAAAGCATATGTTCTCAATGACATGCGAAAAAGTTTTAATATAGTGGTTCAAACAAATGAATTGTAAGCGATTTATCGATTGTTTGAATCTCTCTCACTTGTATTGTACTGCCGTTATGCCTCATTTGACTCCGAACGAAAAATCTTGATAATACATAGGTACTTTCTTGCATTATTCTTCCTAAAATGTTAGTGCTGCAAACAGGACCATCTCTTTGGTAGCTTTCATTGTCATTGAATCTCCAAACCACACACACTAAAAGAAAAGAAAAAGAATCACGCTAGGATCTAGAATCTCTTTAGCCAAAGCCTCAAAGATAAGAAAGTGATATAGTGATATTATCCGATTATAATAATAGGAGGGCATTACCGGTGGTACCGAGTTTTCCGTTTTAGTATCACCATCACACATGCATTATATAACCCCAAACAACCTAGAGAAAAAATGTGTTTCAGTACCACTAGGTAGCTCTATCTCATTTTCCACTCGCTTAAAAATGTCCATTAAATTAGAATTCTGTTCAGTTTAACCACATAGAGAAGTTAACTACAATTGTGTATCTTTTCCTCCTTGTATACTTAAAATTTTACTACACTCAATCACACCTCTACAATCTAAATTGACAAAATATCCAGCTATGCATAACATCCAAAAGTGGCATTCATCCGTGAATTTTAATCTGTCATTATCATCCACTTGCACTTGTCCTACTATCTTTGATAATTCCTTTCACTTTGTACCTTTGTATAGTATATACACATATATTTGCATATGCATGGAAGGAATTATGTTGTGCGGTCAAATTTATTTTTGTTTACATTCACCTCAACAAAGCATGCTTTCCTTTCACGGGACTACATATTTTGGCTTAATTTTGTCGTCATGTATTCTACAATTCATATATTCTTTCATTACTTTATGTCTACCTTTATAAATGGTCACTTGCGTAAGTAATTTTTTCACCATTTTCTCTGTTTTTTCACTCAATTTAAGTTGGGTTTTGGTGGGTTTTTGAGATTGTGTAGTTTGAGGTTAAAAAAAGAAGAAGAAAAAAAATGAGATTTCTGTGCAATAATGATAGTAATTATGTTATAGTATTAGCAAGTTTGATGCTTTTTCTAAGTGGGTTTAATGTTATTAATGCAAAAGAATGTACTAATACTCCTACTCAATTGTCATCAAAAACATTGAGGTATGAAGTTTTGACATCAAAGAATGAAACCTGGAAAAAAGAAATGATGTCTCATAATCATGATTATCATCTTACACCTACTGATGATTCTGCTTGGTCTAGTTTATTTCCTAGGAAAATGTTGAGGGAAGATGATGTACTTAGTTGGAATGTTATGTATAAGAAGATTAAGTATTCTGGATTAAAGGGTAGTTTTTTAAGCGAAATTTCGCTTCATAATGTGAGGTTAGATCCTCAATCAGTGCATGGTCGAGCTCAACAAACAAATTTAGAGTATTTGTTGATCTTAGATGTGGATAGCTTGGTTTGGAGCTTTAGGAAAACAGCTGGTTTGGCTACTCCTGGCAGTCCTTATGGTGGTTGGGAAGCTCCTAATGTCGAGCTTCGCGGGCATTTTGTTGGTTTGTTCACTTGCCTTGTTTTACTTTGTTCATAACTTGTTCCTATTCATTCATATGTTATGTTTTGTATGCTATGCTTTCATTTTTGTTCACTCTTGTAGTAGATTCTTAACCAGAGACCTAATGTAACCAGTACCGCTATCAACCATATGATTGAGACTTAGGTGGTAGTTGTTGGTTCAATGTGATTTACATGTATTCCATCCATTCAAATGAATTTCATACGTTTGTTTAATCTATGTGAGGTATATTTTAATCAAACGAATAGGTTTGAAAGGAGGGAGTTTAATTATATATTATGTGAATACTAGTTTGTTTTTTAGCGTAAATGGAACCACAAGGACAATTTTGTTTCTAACTTATTGTGAGCATTCCCCGTCAATGACTTATTTCTGTAGGAACATAAGCTTATCTAATAGGCATGTTTCAAAATTCTAAGGGTTGAGAAATTGCAACTTAACTGGTTGTTGGTCTTATCTTCCATGACAAATTTTAAACATAAGTGGCCCTTACCTGGCTGTAGCCGGATAGGAATGTAGTTAACTGATGGTGGTTTGTTAGTTTTGTCAAATTATGATATAGTAGTACCCTGTAGTGATAAGATATGGCCACTTTCACCCTCAATTCTATATAGCAGGAAAAAAAAAAGGGGATACTGATTGCTTATCTGATGTAACATGCATGATTAAGGTCATTACATGAGCGCCACGGCACAAATGTGGGCTAGCACCCACAATGACACACTCAGGGCAAAGATGACCACATTAGTATCTGCTCTAAAGGAGTGTCAGGATGCAATGGGAGTGGGATACCTTTCTGCGTTTCCGTCTGAGCTATTTGATAGATTTGAAGCTGTTCAACCTGTTTGGGCACCCTATTACACTATCCACAAGGTACACATTGTTGTTCTGGATTTTAATATTTTGTAATTATTTGGTTTCACCATTTGTCGACACAAGGGCTACTTTGCATTGGCGGGTGCCTTTGAGGCATTCTGACCGTTTGTCTCTATTGATAGATAATGGCAGGACTTTTAGACCAGTATAATCTTGCTGGAAGTGCTCAAGCTTTAAAGATGGTGTCACAGATGGCTGATTACTTTTACAAGCGTGTACAGAATGTGGTAATGAGATACACCCTTGAACGACATTGGTTGTCTTTAAATGAAGAAACTGGTGGGATGAATGATGTCCTATATCGCTTGTACACTGTCACGGTATGCTACTGGCAAATTTGTATCTGCTCGGTCAATTGCCTTAACTAAAACTCTTTAAATGCGAAAACTGAAACATTCAGGGCTATATGATGTTTCAGTCAGACATGATAGAAAAACTCGAGACATTTGTTCAGAATTTAAGCTGCTGTTCTTGCTTGTGTATAAGTATATTGAACTGCTACTGTTGATTATATACAGAATGATCCAAAACACTTGTTGCTGGCTCATCTCTTCGACAAACCATGTTTTTTAGGATTACTTGCTTTGAAGGTACTGAAATCCTTCCTGCACAACTTTTCTCCAGTACTTTCAGTAAGGTTGCGAACAACTGTTATGTTTTAAAAGTACGTGATTTTTTTACCTCAATGTTTCTTTTGCTGGTTGGAAGGCTGATGATATATCAGGTTTTCATGCAAACACTCACATTCCGATAGTCATTGGTGCTCAAATGCGGTATGAAGTAACCGGGGATGAACTTTATAAGGTCAGTGGCGTACTGTAGTTGGCACATCTTGCCTCATGTTAAAAGTATGATCTGTTTCAAACAAGGTGGAGAAGGATATGTTCACGTACTTAGCTTAATTTTGTTACTTAATTGAGCAGGAAATAGGAACATTTTTCATGGATGTTGTAAACTCAACACACAGCTTTGCAACTGGAGGGACTTCAGTGTCTGAATTCTGGTACTCTCTTGATAACTAAATATAACTACAACTACTCATATAGTCGTATCTGTTGCACCAATACCATGTTTAGGCTCTACAAATAAGTTAATCGGGGTCGGGTAAGAGTAGGTTCAGTTTGGTATATTATGCACTCTGGGTAGGTCGTATTAGGTCGGTTATTTTGTTTTTCAGTCATTTTGTTATATCGATCCAGTCCAGGCTCAACCTAAGTCGTTTATTAAGAATCTATGTGATTTCTCAACAGGGTTGATCCGAAGAGGTTAGGTGACAGGCTTCACACTGAGAATGAAGAATCTTGTACAACATACAATATGCTAAAGGTTTCTTCCTTTCTTATAAACTTGAGATAAAGATTCAAATTTCTGCAACACACATATATCATCGTACATTTTGTGTAACAGAGAAATTTGATACATTGATCCAAGCATTAGATGAATGTTATATCACTGATCTTTCAGGTGTCGCGGAACTTGTTTAGATGGAGCAAAGAAATGATATATGCAGATTACTATGAGCGCGCGTTGACCAATGGCGTCTTAAGCATACAAAGGGGAACAGAACCGGGTGTAATGATCTACATGCTTCCTCTTGGTCATGGAGTTTCCAAAGGGAGAAGCTACCATAAATGGGGAACTTTGTTTGATTCTTTCTGGTGTTGCTATGGAACAGGTTTGTTTGCCGAACAAATTACCCTTTTTATGGTTAATCTCTTGAGAGAATATCAAACTGATAAATATACTACAGTTGATAAATGCTGCATTAATTATGTTAGACACTTGGACTGTATAATTTGAGGATGCGTTCTAGCTACTGCTGCATGTCAGAGTTTGTTTTCTGAGAGTGGCCACTATATTTGCTTTAATGAATTTGCTATTTTCTGAATGATCTATTGTACAGGAATCGAGTCATTCTCGAAGTTGGGAGATTCTATCTACTTTGAGGAGACGGGTAGTACTCCTGGGCTCTATGTAATACAGTACATATCTAGCTCAATCAACTGGACTTCTGCACAGCTTTCTCTAACCCAGATTGTAGATGATGTAGTTTCCTGGGATCAAAGTCTGAGAGTGAAAATAACTGTTGCAACTCAGGTATAAGCAGATCCTTGTAAAACTTGTACCACTAATTGTGATTCCTTAACGTTTCCATTTCTATTGAAGTTACTAACTCGCAATTCTTTGGTTATGTATTTTGATGTATTAATGCGAAATGACCCGAAGAAATGGCCATGCTTCATATTATTGTGAAGTAACAGACATTCGATGGAATCTTCAATATGGGTCATGTTTAAATAGCTTATATGTGGTGAATGGTGATCACACAAAGGTCAGGCTGCATATATCCGATTCCTACCCCTCCATGGCCCCATTTATGAGAGAGCCATTGATTGAGGCTCTAGAATATGGTTGTTGTAGGAAGAGTGTGATTAGGAATTTTGATTTTAAGATGTCATTCTAAATGAGCAATTTTCTGATGCAGCATTCGGGGACAGCTACCCTAAAATTGCGCATACCTTCTTGGACTTCTTCGAGTGGTATAAAAGCCTCAGTAAATGGGGATCCTTTGTCTTTGCCAACTCCAGGTCTACATTTCTCACATTTTCATAACTCATCATGACTTGGTCATTTTCGAATGTATTAGTAAGTTATGAAAAATCGATAAAAGAAAGGCAAACAATTGATTGATCTAGAAATGTATATGTCGTTTTTTGCAGGTAATTTTCTCTCGGTATCTAGGAACTGGGGCAACGGAGATACAGTTTTGTTGCAGTTTCCACTAGGGCTCAGAACAGAGTTTATTCAAGGTAAAAAACAAATATGCATTATTTCATCCTGTCCAATTCCATATTTCAGTATTACAAATGATCAAGACCTTAATTACTCTTGTAATAAAATTTCAGATGATCGCCCTCAATATGCTTCCCTTCAAGCTATTCTGTACGGACCTTACTTGCTAGCCGGTTTATCTACTGGTGACTATGACATCCAAACCGGAGCACAGAAATCGACTTCAGATTGGATTACCTCAATTCCAGCCGACTACAATTCTTATCTAGTTTCTCTCATGCAACAATACGGAGATGCAAGATTTTTCATCTCAAACCAGGACAAGCATATTACAATGCAAGGATCTCCTCAAGCAGGAAACGATTCTTATGTTCACTCAACTTTTAGGCTCATTTTAAAGGACCCGTCTCCTTCTAAGACAAGAATATTAGGACCTGAAACTTTCATCAACAAAGCCGTATATTTAGAGCCATTTGATCTTCCGGGAATGGTACTTGCCCACCAAGGGGGCGATAATGCTCTAACAGTGGCTAATGCAGGCGACGATATGGGTTTGGCTGAATTTTATGTAGTTAAAGGCTTAAATGGGGTTTCTGGAACAATTTCCTTGAAAACCAAGGAGGGTTGCTTTGTTTATAGTGGATTAAACTCTAAATCAGACCTAAGTGTGAAGCTTAGCTGTGAATCTCAAGTTTCAGATCCGACAAAGAAGGAGGCGGCGAGCTTCACCTGGAACGAAGGCCTCAAGAAGTATCATCCCATCAGCTTTGTCGCAAAAGGGTCAAGACGGAGCTATGTTCTTGAGCCATTGTTCAGATTGAGAGATGAGTCTTACAATGTTTATTTTAACATTACTAACTAATACTAGTATTATTTACCGTTGTCAAAAAAAAAAAAAAAAAAAACTAATAATGATTTATAGAATATAGCTTAACCATATTCTACATCACACTTGTTTGTTATTTGTGTACTGATATTATTTGATCAATGTAGCAGTTCAGCAAAAAATTCCGCCTCCCTGCTCTTGCTGATGATACAAAGTTAATTTCAACAGTTCATCGCCAGAAAACGACGTGCCGTATTTTGTACATTGTATGTACATTGTACAAAATACGGCCATGCCTTATTTATCGTAATACAGCAATGCATATTACAAATTCTCAGAATAAACAGATTGACAAACAAAAGGGACAAATATCGGCTCCAGCTCGAGTACCACTATTTATTTTTCAAGTGGAAAAATATTTACCAAGACGATATTTTTACGAGTCTTTCTTTTAAAGAATATTCAGTTTCCATTTTCTAACCCGTTAAGACTGTCACTACGATATCTCATTTTATCCGTTTTAAGTTAGAAAAGAAAAAGGTTGTGTAAGATTATCTCTGGTAGAGTAAAGTTTGTTTGTTTTCCATAAAAGTTTGTATGTCTTACACATCATAGATTCAATAGATTACTAATAGTTGAATCCTACAAATAATGCTGTTTTTTTTTTTATGAATGTAGTGCTTGAAGTCATATAATTTGTGTACGGAAATGTGGTCTCTCAATAATTTAGTACGAGTCCGTCTTTTCCAAGTTTTAGTGCCTAACTGCCTATATTTAAGCTTTGTATCTTTAACCATATTGTACATTAAACACAGATAAATATGAAAGTGATAAGTTTATCAATCATGGTTCTGGTTATTTCATGGTGTCATGTTAATGAGATCCGAGTTAAGGCGGGCGAAAATTGTACGGATCATAACCATGGTTTATGGAAACAAGAAATGTATTCCAAGTATCAGTTAACCTTAGCTGAATTTTCAGTCAAAAATTTGGGTGGAGACCTCCAAGAGCTTGATAGGCAAAGTTCGCTTTACGGGAAAATGAAGGTCACGAGTTCAAATCCCCCTCGGTTTCTGAAGGAAGTTTCACTTCATGATGTAAGATTGGTTCCAAATTCTTTGTATGGGCAAAAGCAACAAGCAACTTTAGAGTATTTGCTCATGTTCAATGTGGATGGGTTGGTGTTCACCTTTCGGAATAACTCCGGTTTGCCCAATCCTGGTCGGCCTTATGGCGGTTGGGAGGCTCCCGACTTTGATCTTCGTGGCCACTTTGTAGGTTAGTATTTATCTTCGTAAATTGTACAAGACCGACTCACTATGACATGCTAGTTCAATCTCACCCTGAAGTCTCGAACCTTAGATGTTCAGCGCGTTCTAGCATAAGCCGGTCTTATCCAAACTTACGTAATTTAGCTGTTTTGACACGACATGATGTCGATTGCTAATATTGGGGTACAAATTTTTAAAATGAAGGGCATTATTTGAGTGCATCAGCAAAAATGTGGGCAAGCACTCACAATGAAGATCTCAGGCAGAAAATGACAGCATTAGTAACAGCATTGAAAGAATGCCAAGACAAAATCGGAACAGGATACCTGTCTGCTTTCCCAACCGTGTTTTTTGATAAAGTCGAAGCTTTACAAACTGTTTGGTCTCCTTACTACACTGTCCACAAGGTATCCTCAGACCGCGAAATTAATTCAGTAAATTTTTACACAGTACAAGTAACTTTTTTCTGATATTATTACACTTGTTTGTTTGTTTGGAGTAGATCATGGCAGGGCTTTTGGATCAGTATATACTGGCAAAAAACGAGGAAGCTCTGAAGATGTTAACATGGATGGTCGAGTATTTCTACAATCGCGTAAAAAATGTCATACAGAAGTATGGCATAGAGAGGCACTATAATATGCTTAATGAAGAATTTGGAGGAATGAATGATCTCTTGTATCAGTTATACCGAATCACTGTAAGTTATAATCAGAAAATATATATACCTTCTGAATTTGGTCAATGCTTTCTGAATTTGTGTGTTGTTCAGCTTAATCCGAAGCACTTGGAATTAGCTCATCTTTTCGACAAGCCATGCTTTCTCGGAATTCTTGCTATGAAGGTTAGAAGACCCTGCATTCCTGCAATACAATGGTAAGTATTATCGAGAGAGAAAATCATATTCACTTCTTAAAATGTTTTATACCGCTTTAACAGGAAGATAACATAGCGGGTTTTCATTGCAATACACATATCCCGATTGTGGTAGGTGCTCAGATGAGATATGAAATTCTAGGAGACAAATTATACAAGGTTGGTAATCTTGACTTCATCAAAAATTTGAATAATTTGAGCAGTAATTTTACAAGTTACATTAATAAGAAGTCGTTCTATGATTGTTCTGCCAGGAAATCGGAACATACTTCATGAACATTATTAACTCCTCCCACAGCTTCGCGACTGGGGGAACATCAGTTAGAGAACACTGGTAATGCTACAATCTATAACCATAGCATTTGACAATTAAACTATAAAATCCTGTTTACGGTTTTTCATTTAGACATCCGAGACAGCAAATATCAGCTAGTTTAACTCGTGGCATTGCTTAAAAAACGGATATAAAGATCAAACCTTTAACGAGCATATAATGTTCTTTTCTGCACAGGAAGGATCCAAGGCGGGTCGCTAATGATCTGATAGTTGAGACTGAGGAATCATGCACAACTTACAACATGCTAAAGGTCTACTTCTTAATTTACGGTTTAATCAAGATTAGCCAACTTCTAAGTTAAATCATTCGATCTCAAAGAAAACCTTGAATACTTGTGATTAATGATGGGTAGCTTTCAGTAGGTCTCGCGCAACCTGTTCAGATGGACCAAAAACGTAAAATATGCAGATTACTATGAACGCGCCCTTATAAATGGAGTACTAGGCACCTTAAGAGGAACAGAACCTGGTATCATGATCTACATGCTGCCTTTAGGCCATGGTGTTTCAAAGGGCAAATCGGACCATGGTTGGGGTACACCGTTTGATTCTTTTTGGTGCTGCTATGGAACAGGTATTACATTATACTGTTTCTGCGAAAACATACAACATTATCCCAGTGTTTCAAAGCCTTCTACTTATACCGTGTTGACAGTTAATACAGTATCGTTGTTATGTTAATCCTTTCATAATATCTCATAACCGATCTCACTCTGTCTCATTTTAGCGTACCTTCTGATGAGCAGGGATTGAATCATTTTCGAAGTTAGGGGACTCAATTTACTTCGAAGACAATGGAACAATGCCGGAACTCTTTGTGATTCAGTACATTTCCAGCACTTTTAACTGGCATTCTGCAGGATTGGTTGTAAATCAAACGGTAAATGACATTGTGTCGTCGAATCAACAACTACAAGTTACAGTTACCATTTTAACAACAAAGGTAAGATCTCAATGCCAATCTCCAAAGGTGCTATAAGAACTGACAGTAAGTCAGTAAGTCTACTGTAACAACACCTGCATGATTTTACATGTGGATTTCTTGCAGGATGCAAGGAAATCAACCTTGAAATTTCGGATACCGAGTTGGTCATATTCTAATGGAGCTGCAGCCACACTTAATCAACAATCATTATCTTTGCCTTCTCCTGGTACATCCGACCCCCACTTACCTCGCAATTTGTGGGAGCCATAGGCACTAGGGTATTGTTACTGCTGTAATACTACTAATTCTGAAATTGATATACAGGCACATTTCTTTCAATCACTCGGGATTGGATTTCCGGAGATAAAATTACTCTTGATCTACCCTTTGGTCTTCGAACAGAGACTATCAAAGGTAAATCTGTAAGACGGTCCGACAATAACTTACTGCTAACCAGGAAAAATAGTAAAATACCTACGACACTTTAAAAACTAATTAACCGAGTTACTGATCTAGACTCACATTCTCACGATAAGCTTATTGTCAAACAAAATTATACTAGAATTTTTAAAACTTCGAAATGAATATATTACAGATGATCGCCCTGAATTCGCTTCACTACAAGCAATACTATATGGACCTTACTTGCTAGCCGGACTATCAGATGGTGATTTCGACATCAAGACAGAACCAACACAGTCCATTTCAGACTGGATAACTCCCATCCCATCCACCTACAACAATCAGCTTATATCTCTAAGCCAAAGGACCGAAAATTCAACCATATTTTACGTGTGCAGCGATACCAAGACGTTAACTATGCAACCACTAGTACAAGCGAATAACAACTCATTTGTCCATGCCACATTTAGGCTCATCGACAACGCTTCGTCCAACAAAACTAATAACTTGGTGACACTAGAACCAATCGATATGCCGGGAATGGCACTCTCACATCGAGAAAAAGACGACGGGATCACCGTGGTTACACAAGGAAATAATGACAATGTTGTCTTTAAATTGATCAATGGGTTAAATGGAAAGAATGGGACTATTTCCTTAGAGTCAGTTACTAAGCCAGGGTGCTTTGTTCGACATTCGGGCCGGGATGTGATATTGGGCTGCAATGACGGGCCCGATAATCGTAATTGGGCTGATGATGCTAGCTTCATGTTGATGAAAGGTCTTAAACAATATCATCAGATTAGTTTTTTGGCAAAAGGAGTTGATCGAAGTTACGTTCTTGAGCCGATTTTTAGCTTTCGGAATGAGTACTATAATGTTTATTTCAACATTTCGAGCTAAATACTCTTTTAAGTTTCGAGTTTAAGGAAGAATATAATGTCTTTTGTACATTAATTGTTGCGAGTCGAATTTCTTCTATCAAATGCAACTTAAACCGAAACAGAAATCGGAAAAAAAAGTTTAAAATTCATGATTTTTCGAGTTAAATAGCAAATTAATCAATCCATTTACTTTTATTTTATGATTTTTATCTTATTATGTGGCAATAATCAACTGTCTAATTAAGAATCTTCAAAAATATGTCTTTCCTATGGCATGTGAAAGGTTGCGTATTCCAAGTATTTCCAGTAGACTTGTCAACAATCGGCCCGATCCGAACCTGACCCGGTTCAAACCCGTTTTCGACCCGTGACCCGATTGACCCTAACCCGAAATGACCCGAAAATCTTGGGCCGGGTCTGGTTCTTTAAAAAAAAAGTCGTTCCCATATTCTTACTCGACTCGTTTGACAGGTCTAATTTCCAAGCCTCTTTATAAATTATAAGCATTAAGCAAACCCAAATACTTATCCGTCTTAAGGTTAAACGGGTTAAATAGTATGAATATGACAAAAGTAGAATGCATTTGAATGGAAAGATACTGGTAATAGGAATATGGGCTCACCTAGTTCTAGTGAACCTATGTGCTTATTAAACCTGTTGAGTGACATCAAATAAATGATTTGGTACTGCATAGTAAATTGGCAAAATTATCTGGGCCGAATGACTCGATTCGACATCCGAACTCAAGCCTCGAGCTTGACTCAAACTCGAATTGATCAAATCATATAATCCGACCCGAATATTTATTGTTGCACGCTGATTATTCTCCATAAATAACTTGATAATTTTCATCCCAAAAATGACCCGTAAACTTGGCAAAAGCAACCCGAATAACCCGATCCACACCCGAATTAAGGACCCAAATCTAACCGTAAATACGAATTGACCCGATCTTATTCAACCTAACCCGAATGTTTATTATCACATACTAACTGTTATACCCAAATTAACTTGATAACAACTCATCCTGAGAATAACCCGAACTCAAAATAACCCAATCTAAGTATCTAACCATACCTGAATTCTTAGAAACCCGATCCAAACCCAACTCGGTTGATCCGTTTGTCAAGTCAAATGACGCAGCCCAACCCAAACTCTTGAAAATCTGAAATTAACCTGATCCAAACTAACCCGACCCAATTAACTAGTTTCCCAAAACTATCAACCACATACTAGGTGCGTAGAGCAACGACAAAAGCACACACGTTAATTTAATTTAATAAATTATAAGTATTTTTTTTTAATTAGTTCGTTAATCCATAAATTAGTCAACTCAAGACTCGAATTTGAACCAAAACCGAATTGACCAAACCAAATATAATCCACCCCGAATGTTTATTGTTGCACATTGATTATTCTCCATAAATAACTTGATAATTGTTAGCACAAAAATGACCCGTAAACTTGGCAAAACTCACCTGAATAACCCGACCCACACCCGAATTAAGGACCCAACTCTAACCGAAAACACGAATCAACCCAATCTTATTCAACCCGACCCGAATGTTTATTATCACATACTAACTCTTATACCCAAATTAACTTGATAACAACCCAACCGAAAATAACCCAAACTCAATCTAACCAGACCTGAATTCTTGAAAACTCAACTCAGTTGATCCGTTTATCAAGCTAAATGACACAATCAGGTCCAAACTCTTATAAATCCGATATTAACCTGATCCAAACTAACCCAACCCACTTAACTAGTTTGCCAAAACTATCTACTACATACTAGGTGCCTAGAGCAATGACAAGAGCAAACACGTTAATTTAATTAATTTAATTTAAATTACCCAACAAGTCCTGCCCTGAAATCTTGCAAACCCAACTCAGTTGACCCCTTTATCAAGTCAAATGACGCAACCCAATTTAATTAACCTGATCCAATATGACCCAACCTGATT
>JAOWBH010000048.1:111168-124970 GCA_028566215.1 Silene coronaria
GGACAATGAGAGAAGTGTGGATCTATAGGGGAATGGAGATTTGGGGCGTCGCTTTAACAAAGTCTTGGCCTTGCACCCGTTTATCCTCAAAGACTTACCTACTTCAGCAACACCAGCATCACCCCAGTAAATGAAAGGTGGATTGCCATTTATGGGACATTGGACAACAAGAGTTTGTGCAGTCGCTTAGACTTGCCTACTTCTACAACACCGACATTACCCCAATGGGGCCAATGCCTCAAGGGACTCCGCAGATGACTGTGTGTTTGGGGGGAGGGGGTATGGGGCCTTACCTTTGTTATGTGTTAATATAGATAGACGGTTTCTGAATGACCTGAATTGAAATTGTGTTGAGAATTGCATTGGAAAAAAACTACTTTTAAGAAAAAGGCAACCATTATTGCGATGTGTCTTACTTCATGGATAATTTATATGGTGTTCTGTATCTAGTACTTTGTCCAATGTGCTATTGTCGGATGAATTGTTCAAATGAAATGACTGTTTACTAATTCAACAGGGATGGAGGAAATGGAAGCTATTCAAACAAATATGTCTAGTGGCTGCAGTGATCATGCAGTGTCTATTGACCGTTGTAATCAATTAGCTGAAACATCAGATTTTGTGCAGCCTACAACAGCTCCGAGGTATGAATCCTATCGCGGTGTTATAGGAGCACACCCTGAGACTAAATGGCGGAGTAGTCCCAGTAACAATCGATTTAAAGAGACTGTCAAACTTCCGGATTCTGGTTATCATCCACAAATCCAAGCCCCAGCCTCTCCTAAAGGTGATTTTTCTACGCAACTTTCTGATTGAAGTTTTTACCCCACATGTTTATCAAATGGTCATTTGCTTACATGGATATTATACTCTCTAGTTGTCGCTATATGCAAGTCTATCCTATAACAGATTTTATTTCAGTCTGTATACAGCTTCACTTGATTTTTTTCCCCACTAGATAATAAAGCTGAATAACGCATTTAAACATGGTACCTGCATTCTATCATTGAGCATTTAAACTCTGTAAAAGAAGCATAATTGTCACCAATCCTATATGTTAATCGATATACAGCTTGCAACAATAGAGAAATCCGTGATATTTTAATTGCTTGTTATCATTGAAACATACCTATAAGAAAAAGTTATTGTGGTGATGACCCAAAATCTCATTTTTGTGGTTTGCGTAGGAGTATCAAATTGTTATGTGTTCAAGAGTCGATTACAAGAATATGCCCAAAAAGTTGAGCTTCCTACGCCTACCTATGAGACCATTAAAGAAGGACCTTCACATGCTCCTTCTTTCAGGTCAACTGTAATAGTTGGTGGTGCTAGATATGATTCGCTCCTTGGGTTCTACAATCGCAAGGCAGCAGAACAATCAGCAGCTGAAGTTGCATTGATGGATTTATCTGCCTCCGGCGTTAAGAAAGAATCAATCTCCGTACCTGTGGTAAGTCAGTGATATGATTGTATCTAACATCTAATTTATGTTCTAGTAACTAGCCGTAACATTAATATACTATGGTTTACAGCCTTCACACTTTAGCGGTTGTATCTTTTAATGCTTCAGAGTTATCTGCTTTCTTTGTTTGCTAGTGTTCTAAAACATTTACTTTATTATACTCTTAATCTCAAAAGAATTCAAGGTTGCCTAACATGCACCTTTGTGATGAGAACATGTGTTCAATATATTAGTCAATTGATGTTCTGATCATCTAGATTTCTTCCTGTATTCATATCTATCTTACCTGGTCACCCGCCAATGTTGTTAGTTAATCAAAATCAGGCTCATTGAATGAGCAGGTACTGCGAAACCTATATCGAAGCATAAGTAAACACCCAAATTCAATATTCTTAATAAGTACAACATCGACTTTATTAGTCGTCTTGGACTGCTTTTTCTCACAATATGAGTACAACTTTCTCTAAAGGATAATGTGAGAACAATTTTTTTGATATATTAAGCATGACAATCTTGACATGGTACCTTTATATACATTTGGAGACATTAATAGTTGAAGGTGACCATCTGAGTCAAAAAAAGAGTAAGAAGGCCGATATAAATGGGATAGATGTGGTAATATGTTGCTTGTATGCTAGCAACTGTTTTAGTTGTTTCCAAACTTCCTTATTTGTTTCCTTAGATTCACTTATTATAACCTATATTAAGCATTGCAAAGTCAAAGACAAATTCTCATTTGTGACGGCACTATTCCGTCACAGGCTTGTGACCTCTCACATAGAGCAAGTGAGAGGGGGGGCTGTGAAAGCTCACAAGCCTTTGGCCGTCACAAGCACGACGGTCTGATACTCTGATCTTTATACACAAATTTGAAATGTTTTTGCCTTCTTGGTCTCCTCCTTTATGAGAAGACAATGCTTATGTCCCTGATGCATTATGTCTCTTGCTGTTTTTTCTTGATTTAAAATATTGTTCATAAGCCATTTATCCTTCTTACCAGTTGGTTATTTGTGTCAGCATGAAACTGGTTTATGTAAGAATGTACTCCAAGAGTATGCACAGAAGATGAACTATGCCATTCCAACATATACATGCAAAAAGGAGGGTGCAACTGGTAGATCAAACCTCTTTTCATGCACTGTTGATATAGGAGGAATTCAGTACATTGGGACTACAGCAACAAGCAAAAAAGAAGCCGAGATCAAAGCCGCAAGAACCGCATTACTTGCAATTCATACGAGTAGGAGTGTCGAAGGTGAGCCTGGCGGCAAAATTAATTATACAGTTGTGCCATTGAAAAGGAAGGTGCCTGAAACTCCTCCTCCCCAAGAGGAGACTTCAAAACCCAAAAGGTCAAAGAAGGCTAGATACAGAAATAAACGTTTCAAGAAAACACAACCGGGTTCCTCAGATAATTTACAACAAGAAGCTGGGAACATGGCTATCTGTGTTAACAACAGTATGGGCTTTCCAACTGATGATCAGAATGTTCAAGTGGCTGGTGAGGGACAAATCGGACATTGTCTGGAAAGTTCGGCTCAGGTTAACGGGGCTACAAATGCAGTTACACATATGGAAGAACTATCCGTGGGAGAAGTTGATGGTGAGTTTGATGGTACGGTGAGTGCCAATGCTGGGCAATTGAATATCTTGCAGCAAGAAGGTGACATGAACACTGGTTCAGGAGATACTGTAGTGTCACCAACAGATGCAAATAGTAATAATGGTCCTACCAATATGACCCCAATGGAAGCTCCGACAATGAAATGTATGAACCATGAGAAAGTAGGAAACGATGATCATGGTGTTGATAACATTACCCCGGTGATCAATACTCAAGCCTACCAGCAGGTTGTTGCTGTAAGATCAGATTCTAGAAATGATCCTGGTGATTCAGGAGATGGCCCAACTGCTGCAAAGGCAGTGTTTCCTGGTGTTGGTCCAGTAGACCATGTTCTGGCCGCAAATGGCAGTCCTTTAAGGGAAGAAAGCAACACAGGAATAAGTGATGCAGTAAGATCAGATTCTAGGACCGAACCTGGTGATTCCGGAGATGGCCCAACTGCTGCAGAGGCAGTTTTACCTGGTGCTGGTCCAGTAGACCATGTCGTGGCTACAAATGCCAGTCCTTTGACGGAGGAAACCAGCACAGGAGCAAGTGAAACAAAAGTGATTGAAATTAGTGCAGTCGATGCTGTCATATCATGTTCTGACCAGACTGTAAACAACGCAAATGCCAGTCTTTTGAGGGAAGAAAGAAACACAGGAACAAGTGAAACAAAAGTTAATGAAATCAGTGCAGTCGATACTGTTATATCATGTTCCGACCAGCCTGTAAACGACACAAATGCCAGTTCTTTGAAGGAAGAAAGGTACACTGGAACGAGTAGTGCAGTTGGTGCTGTCATATCATGTTCCGACCAGACTGTAAATGACGCTGATTCGAATGCTCAAGTATGAGCTAACATAGCGGTTGTATCTTTAAGGGCATATGAGATAGGATTAGCACTCAGTCATTTACTCAATGCCTTGTTACTGAAGGATTCAGGTCTTTTACTGTGGGCTTATTCGCGATTTTTCACTCAGATGTGTCATCTCTTCTTGTTTCCATTTTTTGTATAACTCAATCTCGTTGTTGTATCAAACAGTCCCAAGATCTCATTTTCAGTCTTGATGTGGTTGATACCTCAAAATGCCGTGGTGAAGGGAGCAACGCTCAAATACAACTCAATCTCGATGTCGTATCGTGACCTATATTTAATGCCATGAGGCATGGACACACCTTTGAAGCTAAATACTCTGTAAATATTATTAATGGAGATATTGCCGACAGAAAGCATTAAATGACTTTTGCAAGATCTCAAATTAATTTATTCAAAAAAAAAAAATGAAGACCCATTTTGCCCTTCCCCACAAGGTGAAGTACTGAAGTGTGAGGTGAAGTGTGAAGTGGAGAACATGGTGTTAACAGCTCACATTACTCTCTTTTAAGTCTCCACAGTGAGGTCCCTCCTGTGACGGATTGATGGGTCACGAAGATAGAGAAAATGTGACCATTGTATGATAAAAAATAACCACTTACAAAATTTTTTACTACGGAGTAATACTTTATGCTCGGAAATAACAGGAAATAGTGCCATCAAAATCCTTGAGTTAGAGATAAATGAGTTTGACCTAACATTTAATTTTGCTCATATGATTATTTATTCAATCTTAAACCATGATGAAGATCTATGAACTGACATTCATTAATGTGAATAATCTGAAAGGAATGGGAAATTCCTTCAAAAAAAAAAAAATGAAAGGAATGGGAAATTATACTAAACTATAAAGACAGTCTTATATTTAACCAATAAATAACCTCTCATTTTATAAGACAGTCTTATTCTATATTTTGACGGAATATTTTATTTGCAAGGACAAAAAAACCGATCGGCAGCATCCCGTCTTAACTCTTAGATGAATACAGATCAAATTATTGACTTATACAAATAAATACGTCCTTCTTTCATCGTATCTATCATGCCTAACCGTTTTAAATTTAAGACGGAAAATATCCGTCTTAATTAAAAAAAACTGTGAGAAACTGAATGAGGTAGACAGGCAGACAGCTCTGAACTGTTAAATTACCACTTATTATAACACAAGCTTATAAAATTCCATCATCAACTTTTTTTACACTTCACACTTCCACTTGACACTCATCACTTCCACTTCTTCACTCACTTTCATCACTTAAACTTCTTAATACACTTTCCCTTCATTTTCCCTTTTAGATCTGCATTTATTACCATTCAAAGATCCAATCTTTATCAGGTAATCACACTAAAGTTTTAATCTTTTATGTTTAATTTTGATACCCAGTATTTTTTTTATTGTAATTTGTGAATTTCTCATCTTTTCACATTGATTTATACCCATGTTGTAATTACTGTAATTTTTTGTGATCTGTGTTTTTTTTGGATTATAATTGTATTGTATTGTACCCTTTAATGATTTTGTCCTGATCATTTGTTTACGTTTGATTAAAATACCCGTCACAAAAAATATAAAAGGCAAACAAATAATTAGGACGGAGCGAGTATTAGGGTATAAGATTTGTTATTGTTTGGTTTAATGTGTGAAAGTTTATTTTTGCTGTGGAAAGTTTGATCTTTATGCTCATTGCTATGATCATACTTGTCCGTCCCAATCATTTGTTTACGTTTGATTAAAATGTCCCTCACGATGAATATAAAAGATAAACAAATGACTGAGACGAAACGAGTATGTTTTAACATTAGCATGTTTGCAAGAACTTTGAGTGTGACAACCTTATGGTAGGACATGGGGAGGGTTTTAGGTTAGGAGGTGATCTTTTTTACGCTTTGTTTGTATGCAAGTTGAGTATTTTAATTTGGCTTTGATGACGGAGAATAGATCCCTCCATTCACCTCCAACTCGAATTACGAGCTTAAACAGTGGAAATTCCCACCTTCCCTTCAGTTCTCTTCATCAAATCAAGGATCTTCGTATTGTAGGAATGTAGGACTATCTTATCCAAGATGGGTCGTAACGTGTTCGTGACAACTCTTCACTTTTCAGTGTCCTGTGGCTGTCATTTTTCTTTTTCTTTAGTTGAAGATTAATTTTACAGCTTTGATTTAATTTCCATTTTAGTTCAGATGTGAATCGTAAATGTATTAAAGAGCTGTAAGATCGCATACTCGTAAGCCACTGTGTGAAAATGGTCAGTCATTACGTGGTTGTGCTCGTGTTTTCTTGAGTCTGGCTTATTCTTTAAAGTGACTAGCCTTTAATATATGTACATTCCTTCATATATTGTGATGCGCGGATGCATGTGTTGTCTTGTCTTGTAGGGAGGTGCTTACATTATCTGTAGCCATTAATCTTGCTGTGTTCAGGTGTACCTGTTATCATGGGATTTTTTTTTTTCATACCGTGTATGGTCACCTCTTTGGCACATGCACATCATTGCTAGAACAATATAACTTCGTATAGGGAATTCGTAATAGCTGGTTGCAAGCATTATGTTCATTCTTCATTGTGAAAAGCATTCAACTCCGAGGTCGGATTATTATATTTAAATATGTTACAGTATTTCTAATGGATGTTCTTTCCTAAAAAATCAGATAAACAACCAAGTGGTGTATTTGGGTGTTGAAGACAACATTTCAGCTCGCCATCATGAGCCCTAAACATGGTGGGAGAGCGCGAGGCTCGATGTCGATATTCATTGTGCTCGGGCTTTGTTGTTTCTGTTACTTGCTTGGAGCTTGGCAAAGAAGTGGTTTCGGAAAAGGAGATAGCATAGCCATGAAGGTATCATCCAGTTTGCCACTATGCACTGACAGCAGTGAGAAGTCTGATCACTCCGATCTAGATTTTGAGCCTCATCACAAATTTGTTGGCAGTTTTGGATCTTCTGAGGTGATAATTAAGAAGTATAAGCCGTGTGATGTCAAATTCAAAGATTATACACCGTGCCAAGAACAGGACCGAGCTATGAAATTCCCGAGAGAAGATATGGTCTATAGAGAGAGGCACTGCCCTCCACCTGAAGAAAAATTGCACTGTCTGATTCCAGCACCCGAAGGGTATACAACTCCATTTACTTGGCCAAAAAGTCGGGATTATGCGTACTATGCTAATGTTCCCTACAAACACTTGACTGTTGAGAAAGCTGGCCAACATTGGGTAGAATACCAAGGCAATGTATTCAAATTTCCAGGTGGTGGAACTATGTTTCCTCAAGGTGCTGATGCATATATCGACGAGCTTGCCAGTGTGATTCCAATTGCAGATGGGACTATTAGAACAGCTCTAGATACTGGTTGTGGGGTACGTTCTCCTACTTCGACTGTCCTTTTTTTATATTATGCCCTTCGCCCACGTGATTCCGAATTTCCAACTTTGTGAAACCAATTGTTGTTGTAGTTTCAAACATGAATCTGCATGTGCATTGTTTTATTCTTTTCTCTTTAGTGTACTTAGGATGGAAAGTTTAAATGTCATTTAACAGGTTGCCAGCTGGGGTGCGTACATGTTGAAAAGAAATGTGTTGGTTATGTCATTCGCACCTAGGGACAATCATGAAGCACAAGTGCAATTTGCACTTGAGAGAGGAGTGCCTGCTGTCATTGGTGTACTTGGAAGTATGCATCTTGCATACCCTTCGAGAGCCTTTGACATGGCTCAATGCTCAAGATGCTTAATTCCGTGGGCATCAAATGGTGAGTGAGATAGTTTTGACTTCAGCGTTTTGCTTTTGTCTGAAGTTATATCACTCACATTATGTGTCGAGCATTTCTTTACTGAACTTTTGTGTGTAGGTGGAAAGTATCTGATGGAAGTAGATCGTGTTCTAAGACCTGGCGGATACTGGGTTCTGTCTGGTCCACCAATCAATTGGAAAACATACTATAAAGTATGGAAGCGGACAAAGGATGATTGTAGAGCAGAACAAAGGAGTATAGAAGAGTTGGCTGAGCAACTTTGCTGGGAGAAGAAATACGAGAAAGGAGATATCGCTATATTTCAGAAAAAGAAGAATGCTGAATTGTGCAAGGAAAAGCCGTCAAATGTCTGTGAATCACAGGATCCTGATGATGTCTGGTTAGTCACATTGTCTCTAATATTAAAATTAGCAAAGTTGGTTTTGTTGGGGCTACCCGGCTAGTGTATGGGATCTTTAGACTCCAGGTTTTTAGACAAATGATGCCTTACGTTGCTATCCTTTCTAATCTGAAAAATCTATAGCGTAGTATAAATACGATATATTTTGTTCTGACACTGCTCTCTAGCATAATATAAATACGATTTGTCTTACGATATGCACAATGCAGGTACAAGAAAATGGAAGGCTGTGTAACACCATTCCCTGAAGTTTCAAGCTCAAATGAGGTGGCTGGAGGAAAGCTAGAGAAGTTTCCTACACGGCTTTTCGCAACTCCTCCCAGAATTTCCAAGGGGCTGGTTTCTGGGGTGACAGAAGACTCCTACAAGGAGGATAATAGGAAGTGGAAGAAACATGTCAATGCTTACAAAAACCTCAATAAATTGATTGGCTCCTCTAGATATCGCAATATCATGGATATGAACGCCGGTCTGGGTGGCTTTGCTGCAGCACTTGATTCACCAAAAGTATGGGTGATGAATGCGGTACCTACCATTGCTGAGAACACTTTAGGAGTGGTGTATGAAAGAGGTCTAATCGGTATATATCATGATTGGTATGTCTCTTAAATCTCGGGTATCTGCCTTTGACTTATGTTAGTTATGTTTATCAGCATCTTTTTGCCTTTTATTGGCTTATTTGTCTGCATCGGGAGAGTGGGAAGGTGGAACTTGTGCTGAATTTACACAGATATGCTTACTGCCTCTTCTGTAAGCTCATCTGTGTTTTCAGTTTATATACAGGAATCCTAAATTTTCACTGTAGCCTGAAGTATTATCTTTTATTATTGGCTGCATGTTACGTGCGTGTCATCGCTTTACTAAAGATCTACAGACTACATGCAGTTGACCAGTGACAAAAACTTATGTGTGGCGTGGAGAAAAATGGTGGGAACGGCTGATAGGCCTGGACTCTGGATTACATAAAATTGTTTCGGGTTGGTTTTGGGTTTTAAAAAATAAGGTTTGGAATTTGGATCTAGATCGGTGAAGACGGCGATTCCTTTTTGAATCGGGATTGACCTGATCCATCAGTATAACTAGTCCAGACTCAAGGGATATGCTTCCCTTTTTAATGAAGACAAAGATTTACTATTCTACGTGGGAATTCGCATCAATTAAAAATTGTTTCTGTTTCACGTTTGATGATGATCGCATTTGAGTCAGTTCCGTGTATCTCATTTGATTTCATTCGAACTTTTCCATTTGCCATCTCTCTGGTCTAAGGCTATGTAACTGTTATGGTTCATATGTCATCACTACATATATTTTATTTCTGATTCGTGTTATTGGGTGGTGTTGTATCAGGTGTGAAGGATTTTCGACTTACCCTAGGACTTACGACTTAATCCATGCTAATGGTTTGTTCAGCTTGTACGAAGACAAGTAAGTCTCCTTTTTCGAAATATGTACGAGTATATGTACAAGAATCTCGACCTGCTTTAAAATTAAACCGTGTTACTCAACTCGGGCACGGCTAAAAGTATGAGGCATTAATTCATGAAAAAGACACTTATAATTCTGGCTTGTTATATAGCCTTTAAATGTCAAGAGTCTTAAGTGCCGTAAAAGTATAACCAATGTCCGAGTCTGAAGCGAAGTAGTAAGTAGTAACACAGCCTTTAATAAATGTAAATGCAAAATCTGTGTAGGTGTGAGTATGAAGATATACTTTTAGAAATGGACCGTATCCTGCGTCCTGAAGGTGTCGTCATCATAAGAGACGCCGTTGACCCTCTAAACAAGGTCATGCAAATCGCTCGAGGCATGAGATGGGATGTCAAGTTAATGGACCATGAAGATGGTCCATTTGTGCCCGAGAAGATAATCATGGCCGTTAAGCAGTACTGGGTCGCCGGTCCAAGCAATAGTTCATCAAGCAGCTGATGATACTCACAAAATCAACCTCCCGAGTCCTATAACCTTGAAATTCAAGAAACAACTCCGGCAACATACTTATTTCTTCAATCACTTCGCGATAGGAAGAAAGCCGAGTTATTTTTGCTTTAATTTTATTTCGTCGCATTTATTTATTCCACTATAGATCACCTGATAGGATTGAAAGAAATGTACTATAGTTGGAGAAATTGTAATTTGTGAGAATGACAAAACTTGTAGAGAAAATGTTAGATATAAGGGCTCTTTACCCAAAACTGGGTTAAGGTTTCCACTTCAAGTGTGTTATTTACCCAAATCCCGTGCACATTTAGATTAACCGGTAAGGAGTTGATCTAAATTAACTCGTTCTCCAATTCCCATGTTATTGCTTATGTTAGGTACTTGAGTATTTTCCAATTGCTCGAGTCCAATTCCCGTTATTGCTTCTGTTAGGTACTTGAATATTTTCCAATTACTCGGGTCCAATTCCCGTTATGGCTTTCATGAACATAGTACCTAAATAATCCCAACGTGTTGCGTAAGGCAGATACTGAATTTATCGTTGTTATGTCCTATACTTATTTTTTTCTCTTTCTTTAACTTGAGAGTCCCCGACAATTTAGGACCGAGCAAAAAATCTGATTATCCAAACCGATCCGATATTTGATCCGTAACTGACCCGAATTTTTGGATATCTGAAACATTTAGTTTTGATATAGATACCTGACTTCAGGAATTTTTAATATGGATATCCGATCCGAACTAGCACTTTGGATCGGATCTTCGGATCGGATATCTGATCCGTGCTCAGACATAAAAGTTGCATGAAAACAGCAATCTCAGTTTAGTAAAAAAAACTCAAGGTTTTGCACATTTTTGGCAAAAAAAAAATTAGTTGAAGTTAGTTGCATCAAACTTTGAATTTATCAAAATTAGTGAAATTATAAGTTCAGTCAAGAATAAGTAAAATGGAGACAAAAAAACAGCAAAGAAAACTGTAACATACTTCACCTCTAACTCATACTGTAATTAAGTAATTAAACAAAGAACATTATGGATTAAGTTTGGTTAGAATGATTTAATGTAAAACATAAACTACATTACAAAGATTATGCACTTAAATACACATGAACGGAGTCCGTCATTAAAGGAAAAAACTTCTGATTAATTTGTCGGGTTTTAATGGGTGTCTCGAAACTATGGTTTATTATTGTTTTGGCTGCGATTTGGGTCAGTAGTTCGACTGAAGTCGAGGAAGAACTTGTTGCTGATTTTTACAAAGAAACATGTCCATGGGTTGAAAATGTTGTGAGTTTTGTTGTAAGGAGTAGGGTGTTGAAACAGCCTCGTGTTGCGGCTCAGTTGCTCCGGCTTCATTTTCATGATTGTTTTGTTCAGGTAAACACTCTGCAACATCTTCACTTCACTTCACTTAATGTGGATACAATAACATTTACTCAACTCGACTGGTCGACTGTCTATTATTTCATAATGTAAGAAATGCATGTCTGAATCATGGCGGAAAATCAGATTCATTAACTTAAGTGTCTGTTGTTCTTAGGGGTGTGATGGATCAGTGTTGTTGGACAACCAAGGAGCAATAGTGAGCGAAAAACTAGCAACACCGAACCTGAATTCTCTTAGAGGTTTTGATGTAGTAGACGAGATTAAAGCGGCTGTGGAAGAGGCGTGTCCATTGACTGTATCCTGTGCAGACATACTTGCCATCGCTGCTCGAGACTCTGTTGTTCTGGTATTTCTCTCACACTCTTCTTTTCACTTCTGTACTGAGATTGACAGTCTGACAGTTCACTAACTGTACACTAATCGATGTTTTCCGAAATATATAGAGAGGAGGGCCGTCATGGGAAGTTTTACTTGGCAGAAGAGACTCACTGACAGCAAGTTTAGTTGATGCCAATACATTCATTCCGACACCCAACTCTTCACTGGATGCTCTCATTGCCAATTTTGCACTTCAGGGCTTGGACATCAAGGACTTGGTTGCTTTGTCAGGTACACTTCATTCATTTTTCCGAGTTTAATCTCGAGTAAAGAGAACCATTGTGCCATTATCGGATGTTAAAGGGGTTTCGTATCCCTGATCATGAGTATCTGACTCATTTTGAATGCAGGTGCCCATACTATAGGAGTAGCGCGATGCACAAGTTTCAGGCAACGGATATACGACATGAGTTTGGAAGAAAACATCTACGAAAGATATTCAGGATTCCAGAAATCACTAGCATCAATATGCCCAACATCAGGACGTGACAATCAAATAACCCCTCTTGATTTCAGAACACCAGCATTTTTCGATAACCACTATTATCTCAACATACTCGAATCAAAAGGACTGCTGCACTCAGATAACGTCCTAGTTGTTGAAGATCAGGGAGGTGAAATAGAACAGTGGGTTTGGGATTATGCAGCAAACACTGAACTGTTTTTCGAGTCGTTTGCAGAGTCCATGGTTAAGATGGGGAATATCAAGGTATTAGTTGGGGTTGAAGGTCAGATCAGGGAAAACTGCAGATTCATCAACGTATAATAAACAATCAGCGTAGTTCTATCTATTCGACATTGTTGAATAAACTCGAAAAGCAGATCTTTTTCATAAATTGTTTCGAGCTAAAATTGCAGCTACAATAGTAAACTAGGATGAATACGGTGCAATTCTGGAAAATGTAATTCAAAGCTTGAACGTAATTCTCGATGCAATTATCATTATGAATCCTTCGTAATCAATCTCTCTATATCCATGAGTGTACGATTAGGCTGGCCTTCATACAAACCATTGTACAAGAATGCCAACAACGATAACAAACATCGCCTTGCACTGTCTAATTTGCAATTCAAATCATTAATTTCACTGGTTATGAATCATAAACTTCCGCTACTAATACTATGACCTGGTGTCCGTTTTCCTCGAGTACATAGCACAGTCCAAACCTTTTCGATTCACTGAGATCGTATCAGCTAGTCCCTCAGGGCTCAGTCTCGTTAATTTAGTTTAACGGCTTCAATACGAACTGAATTACTACAATTACACCAAACTCCCCAGGCCTTTCATCTACAAGCTCTACTGAATCAACTCCGCCACAACATTAGTGACAGATCAAACAATCGATACATTCCTGCAATATTTACTAAAATCGCCAATTTGACACCCGATTCAATTCAAGTCCTACATACTGTTACTAATGTCATCTGAGATTATCTTCCTAGATTACAGTACAACATTATCAGAAATGCTATCGATCTTCTCCTTTAACCGGTAAAATGACCACAAGGGTCCTTCCATAATACTGAAATTTTATTGTCGCGTGCAAAATGAAAACAAAGCGACTTTTAAACAAGTGTAAACTATTAACTGGACCCCATGTAAGGATGAAGGGGGAAACACATGGGGGTGCCCCACCTTGTCCCCTCCCTCCCTTTTGTGAGAGGTCACAAGCTTGTGACGGGAATAGTCGTCACAAGCAAGACGCTTTGATTAAAAAAAATCATCAGAATGGAATTTCTTTCTCATCCACAGAACAAACAAGTACTGTGTAGGAAGGTGTCCTAAGATTATTTTCCATATCTCATCACATGATAATTTTACGATAAAAGAATTTTACATAAAAGAATTTATTTCGATATATAAAAAGGGATTGTTCAGTAGTGGCAATAATTATATTGGTTCGATTCAGCCAGCAATTATCCTCAACTTTACTCAGAAGAGGGAGCTTGTTATCCTCATTACAATCCCTTTAATAAAAAATAAAACCGTCTCATATAAGAA
>JAOWBH010000048.1:129700-146003 GCA_028566215.1 Silene coronaria
GGGCTGAAATGCACGCAGATAAAGCCAGGCACGCTGCCGAGAAACTGGAAGCTAAGCAAGCCGGTCACATGTACCATGTACCTGGAACAGGCCATGGGGCCACCCCTTACGGCACCCATGATCAAACCATCTATGGTAGTGGTGCACCAGCTGGGGCGACAACGACGACTACAACCCATCACAACAATCCTCTTGGGGGCTACCCTCCTGCATACAACACGCATCTCTAGTTTTTATCGTCATTGTTGTCTAATTGTGTGTTGTTTATTTTTTTTTTGGGAAGTTGTTTAATGTTGTAGGAAACGCTGTTTGCCTATGTTTATTCTATGTATTCATGTGAATTCCTAAATACACGCTCGTGTTTATTTCCATCTTTATCTTCAGTAAATCTTTGTGTATATCTACCGTCTCCATTGTTACGTTTTGATCGTCTTACTTTACACAGCTAAGGAATGGAGTTCCTATGTGATTGCTGCCATCGAAGCTGTGTGTTATCCACCACCTATTTTGCCATGAAAATCATTGCTCCCCTTCCAAAAACACGCTCTCTGGAGAAAGAGGTCTGAGGTCAGAGGTCATTGCCACTGGAACGTTTGAACTCCCTTGCTTGGTTGGAATGCATCAATCCATTGTTTGGTAAAATGTCCCCGACTTTCAACATCGATGTGTTCGGAGCTAGGGCTTTAACAATAGGTATTAGAGCTGGAGTGACGATTTTCCATGGCGACAGAGGGTTACTCCGGACATTGACATTTCTTCTCTGTACGCATTCACGAAATAATTCGACGACCAACAAGATAACCGGGTCAACTAACCGAAATCTGTAGTTGAAATCGTTGATGCAAGTTAAGAAAGGAATATGATCAACAGTTCAACAGAGATAAACGCAGGATATATTGAAATAGATCAAATTAGATACCTAATACATTCCAAAATTTTAGTATATACTCCCTAGAATATAGGAGACTCCGAGCTTCAAAGACAGCAATTACAGAGGGCTTCTTTGCTTAGGAACGCTTACAGAATAAATTTCAAACCCTTTAACACGAACACTTCGACTCAAAATAATCACAAAAATGGGACACAGAAGCCGCAAAAGATTGACCAAGTAAGAAACCAAAGCCCCAAGAATGTATCATCTACAGCAGATATGCAAATAGAAAGGTGCAAATTTGCTCCACAGGAATATAATATTAACAAAACCCGGGGAATTTTAAACCTGCTCTCAGTTAGGATAGGTCTCTCCATCTCACACTCTCGCCCTTTCCAAAGTTCTATGTAAACTCTGCTGCTATATCCACAGTCGTTGACCTTGACGGTCCACACAACACTGAAGCTTCCCATCTTTTGCCATTCTTTGTTGTTTGATTTCTGCAGGTCTGAGGTTGTGACTCTCAAGGAACCTTGGCTTCACTCGATCTTGAGAGGTACATGACATATCGGCTGAAAATTCATACAGAAATTCATTTGCGACATCACCATCTTCATCGGTTTTTAAACTTCCTGCATACCATCTCAGACCCTGTTTGACATATAAAGGGGGAGAGTATTATGAGAAAGGGTTCTCATTGAAATTTTATAGGCCAGTATAATTGTTGATTTGATCCAACAAACTTACACTAAGGTTCGTAGAGAGATTGCAAAAGTGAAGTGGACTGAGTAAGAGTAACAATGGAGGTATGAAATGACAGGGAGCTCTACTCAGAGTCAGAACAGTAAATCACGAATTAGTTCATAGCAGTTTGAAAGAGGGTATTTGGACAAAATATTTAGCAAAGTCAGTCCAACACCTTGATACTAGTCTCCTACACGTCCCACCATTCATTTTTGATATGTTCCAATTTAACTGTCTTATGCATTTAACCCACAGAAAGACTAAAACTTATCAAACAGATAAAAGGTTAAAGAATGAGACTGAAAAATAACAAGTATCAGAGTCCAATGACCTAGAACAATGATATTTAAGATATCGATGAAAACATGTACACAGGAGAGAATGTGTTCATGAGTTCATTCATTCTCTAGAAGGTGCCGAAACCTGCTTCCACACCATTTTTTCTTATAGACTAAGCATTATAAGGTTAACAACAAGAAACAACCCCTCAAATTTCTAAATGCAATAAGCTCCAATGAAGAATGCTTATTTAACTTGCCTTTTCCCTTCACTCGTTAAGAGTTCGGACCACAAGGCTTGCAATAAAAAAATTAATCTAAACTAAATACAATAATATAACAGTTGTAACTTATAATCCATCCATTCATTTGGAATGGCATTGATTCTAATTGGCAAAAGTTTTAAAAAACGGGGCAATGATCCAAGGTGAAAAGGATATAAATATAAAGTGCACAGAGAGCTTAGGTATAAAACAAGTTAATGGAGATTCGAGAGTGAAACCCGCAGTACCACATACCTCTACAGGGTACTTTAGTCCTCTACAGTCAAAACCTCAGAAGAAAAATAGAGTGAATAAAAATTAATGGACTTCATAATATCGTCAAAAACTATCAATATTTTTGCGACTTAATCAATATAGTTACCAATTCCTTTCCCAAAACAAGATTTATGTAGCAAATAAAGTCAAGACTCATTATTTCTTAGACTTTGTAATATGACAGAATAAAGTAAATTGGAAATCTAGGCAGTAACCAGATGCAACTATCAGAGCTCTATCCAACCCAAAACTTATAAGAGCTCCATCCAACCTAAAAGTGTCGAGAAAAACGCCAATCAATGCCAATCTATAGTACAAAGTACTCGTTGGAATAATTAGGACACTCTTTTTCTTAATTTTTAGGCTTGCTCTCCAAGTCATATTTCCTATAAATATAGCCTCTCTTGTAAGGGCGTTTCATGCTTGAATTATCACTAAACCTTGTAGAGGAAAATGCCTTTCTAATTAACGCAAGTGCTATTGCACCTCACTTAATGAAATTATTTCAATCTATCAGTTTTCTAAATTGAACAGTTGCTATTCTTCTTCTTTGCAATTCAGTATTAGTTCGGTCTTATCACCCACCTCCACAACCACGAACAACAATATTTCAGGGCAGTAAAAACAAAGTGCACAAAAGCAAGTGAACAGCTTAACAACATTTGTTAATTTCCAACTATGCTCAAAGTAACATCGTAAACCTTAGAACTCTCATCACCTAACCAAATGAAGATGCAAGTTTGTTTCTCAGATTACTCCGCCTATTCGAAAATATTGCACAGCTGCAATTTCCACCACAATATAATGAACAGATCTGTCAGTCTGCAAATCATATCATGAGTCACGACATTGACCCCAATTCAAAAACCTGACCACACCACTCCCATCTTTGTAACCCCCCGTCCTACAAATTAGACCAGAATTATACGAGGAGGCACAAAAAAATAGAAGGCACTTTTGGAAAATTTCCAGTACATGACAAAAGCATCAGGTCTAAGAACCTCATAAAACAGCATCGTTGACGAATGTCATTTTAAAGTCAAGTCTCTCGAATGCCATAGCAAAACCGAAAGCCTTTTTCCTTAGAGAGGATCTCTCATGGATTCAGAAGAGCATAAGGCGCGCCTTAGTTAATGTGCGCATAAGGCGCACCTTTGATGAGGCACAAACAAAAACACCTAGGTGCACCTTTAGAGTTTATTAGACAAGGTTCACCTGATGAGGTTCTCTAGGACACTGTTTTTTTTTTTTAGCAAAAAACCAGGCATCTCACGTCAAACAGGTGCGTGCATTTGCCTTGCCCGTGGTCGCTTTGGCCCCAGTTAACTACACATCATTTACCCTAATTAACTCCCAATATCAACCAAATATACGGTCTCCCAAAACCAAAAACACCTCGTACCAAACAGGTGGATGCCTTTGCCTTGCCCCTGGTCGTCTCGGACCAGTTAACTACACATCAGTTACCCTAATCAACTCCCAATATCAACCAAATATACCGTCTCCCGAAAACAATCCAACCAAATGTCCAATCTTCCTGATTATTATGTTTGATTACAACTAAAATTACTGCGCACTCGGATTCGCTAATCAATCCTCAGACAACCAAACCAAAATTGCGCCACTGAATCATCAATATGTCATCCAATTTAGCATCAGCAGAACAAGAAAACACAAGTACAGAACCAGAAACACAGTTGAATAAACCATGAGATATAGTAATACAGTAACTTCAAGTACAAAACCAAAAACCCAGTTAAAAAAAGAGAGTAAAATAACCTGAAGACCTCCATGATGTTGAGGACAAGGGTGTAAAATAGGACCGACAAGTTGACGGTCGAGAGGGACTTGAACCGGAACACTGAAGCCTTTACGGGGACCGGTAGGAATGGGGTCGACATTGATACGATTATTATGCCGAATTTCATCAGAGTTACTACTAGTGTGAGTGTGATTATTGTTATCATCATCTTTGAGATTGGTTTCGTGAGCAAACCCTAGATATACTGCTACTTTTTTGAAGAACCCCATTTACTTGTTTGTTTGTATAATCAATGGAAGACGATGAGTTGATTACAATATTTGATGTACGGAGTATATTTAAATAACACTCCTTCCTATTAGGATTTAGGAAATTTGGATGCCAGCCCCGAAGCAGCGAGGCTTATTTTCGAGTGCTGAATTTTACAAGTCCCAAACAACCTCTGACTTAGAGTGGACAAAAGTTGACCCAATTTGAAAAATCGACCGACTCATCTAAAAACAGAAACACCAATTTGATACAAGTGGATAATAGCTGAACCGAAAAACCCGCCTGATCAAGTTGGCATATACGGAGTATTTGATAACCTGGGATCCAGGCGTTGGCGTACATGAGAACTTGAATAATGTTTTAAATGATGATGCGACAGTCTTATAACCTACTACGTTAAAACGTGTTTATGGTTCAATAAACAACATTTGTGATTGCTTACTGAGGAAACAATAATGGACTGTGTTGAAGATATTATTAATGAGAAGATTAAGCATCATTGGATATATCCCTAGATGATGATGTGAGATCAAGGCAACTTTGTTTGATGTACACCCTAACCAACACCTAGGAATCATATTCAGCAATCAAATTCACTGTTACCATTCGCATAAATACCCGAAATCCATATTTTTATAGTTACACAACTTTCCACACTATAAATGCAATTAATCATATCAACACACTAATCTACCAAAGATGCTTCAAGACTAATAAATATTGATACCAAGAAAAAGAAGAATTTCGACAATAATTAAGAAAAGAGATCTGTAAAACTGTAACAAGGCATATCCAGCTGATGAAGTCCATCCTCAGTCCGATAGGGTAAACTCAATTGTTGACTGACAGAACGACGAATTTCGGACGTCTTTCTACTGGCCTCTGGTAAAATTGTACTACAATTGATGACTTCCTCAATCCACCTGATTAATCTCAACACCTTACCTCGTATGAACCTGCCTTTGTAATATAACGAACCCACTCAACGGTATTGTATCCACTTTTCTCCCATACCTACAAGGATTTGATTGAATTAAGCAAATGTGTCCAGAGATTACAACACAAAATAGCATGGTAAGTAATCCATTTATTTGTAAAGCTACCTTGAGGAAACGGACACGTAACCCTGATGCTGTGAACATGGGAACCTGCAAAAATAAAATTAATGAAAAATATGGGCAAGGGAGAAAATTTCCAGCTACACAAGAAACAAACAAGAATCATCAAATATGTATAATTATACCCTTGCCCATACACAACCCTTTCATCTTCTTCTCCCCAGTCCCCACCCACACAGCCAATACCACTGCCACCTTTCACAAAGCTACCACAGCCCACACCACCACCACCACCACCACCCAAGTAGCAACACCACTGTCGACTGCCCATGAACTACGATGTTGGTGTTCACCCAAACTGCCACCTGCTACGGTCAAATCAACCACCCACCACCTGGCCGGCTCGGCAATATAGCGGGGGTGGGTGGCAGATCGATTGGATATGAGGTGGGATTGATGATGGGGGGTTGGGTCACTGGGTGTGACCGTGTGAGGGATAAGACGTATTTTGGGGTAAAATAGGAAAGTTGAAAATAATAATAGTTTTCCTACGTAAAACCAAATGTTACTATTGAGTGGAAACGAGGGAGTACTGTAACTAGAAACGCATTCCTTGAATGAAAAAGACATGAACACGTGTAAGCTTCATAGGAACTTCAGGTCCAACAAAAGATGAATTTTAATGCTTAGCTGATCAACTTCCATGGAGTTTTCGATTACCTAGGTGGCTTAATTTGTGTGAGATATAAATACAGTTTTCATGTGTGTACATGGTCCTCACTAGAATGACATCCGGAAAGGCAGAAACAAAAACGAGAGCCAATACATTTTGAGTTTAAATCATAAGATACCTGAAATTCCATTTGAATTGGTGGCCTTGTCGATGATTTTTTCTCTCCCATGGTAGAGATTAATTCCACTTCAGCACTTAGGGTTGACTCAGTTTGACCAGGAAATTTTCTTATCCTACAGTTGCACCGTTATATCAATCGTTATTGCAGTGCAATTAAACACCATAAGATGATATGAGTTAGATTGAACAGATAACAACATGAAAAGCCACGAGACTATAATAGGCTAGTAATCCAAAACTATTGTGATTTAGTGCAGACAGCAACTTCATGGCAACTCTAAAAATACCCAACCCCTTACTCCACTGTATTTCAGTAATGATTATGTGACTTATGCATACAACAGGCTGAAGTAGTTATAAAGCAAGTTGCTTTAATGAAAGGGAGTGATGTTCTGATAAAAGTTAAGAACTACGCCAATGTATTGATGTGGAAAGAGCTGCTAACCAGAAATAAAGCACAGAGACGTATTCACTAAGCACAATGGTATATGTTGAGAGAAGTATATAGAAACTCACTTCCAAACCAAACTATCTATTGATGGATTATATTTAGCCTTCCCAGATGTTACTTGGAAGTTTGTTTTCGCAGTTTGTTTTGGTACTGGAATTTTTATCACAACTCCAAGAGCAAACATCTTTGCACCAAACACACTCTTGACCTGTCAGCACAGAATAGAACTTATAAGAAAATGTTTGTCAGAATGTACAAAGCATCCTTAGTAAAAAAAATATGTACCTTAACATTAACTTCCATTCGTGTCCTACCCAATTCCTTGATTGTAGGCAATACCCGGAAGGGGAGGTTGACACCCTCAGTTATACGATATCTACAAGAGAGGAGAGCACATTTTAGCTCAAAAGCTCAAATGTTAAAAGTACTCTAATTCAGTTCATTCTAGCTCAACTGTTAATATTACTGTAATTCAGTTTTGTTTCAGCTTTAGTAATTTTAGTTAGATTCATTTTTATCTTCACAAAATACAGCAAGTTCAGCTCAGTTGTTCAATTACTACTCCATTACTTAGTTCATTTTAGTTAAGATCTCAATCAAGTGATAGAACTTCAGTTGAAAACAAGGCCTAACCGAACTTCACAACTGAATTAATAGGCATAGGACACATTAACAAAACAAATGATCAGCTGAAATCTATAGGCATGAAATTAAGCTATCTCCTTAATTTGGAAAAAAAAAAAAAAAAAAAAAAAATTCATGGGAATTTCTGACTCCCACATTTTGTCAACCAGATGGCAGAGTGGAAGCAGTGTGCTGGTTCAGAACTGGACTGCCACTTGCGTCAATAAGGGTTAAGCTAAATGTTCCGGCAAATGCATATGCATCTTTACTTAGACTAGAAGAAGATGCTTGTGCAAACCGTTGAAAATTACTCAAGCTTCACTAAATAGCGCGCACACATGATCGATAACAAAAGTGGAAATTTTGACAGGTAAAAACTAAGAAGTTTCAAAGCTTACTTCATCAATTCAAATTCACCATCAGGTGGCACAAAACTAACAGTCTTCTCAGAGTTGAACCTTGTCAAGTTCACACATTGATGGAACGTGACATCATCTAACTCAATTGTCTTCCCACTGAGAAACAGCAGACCAAAATGAGCATTAGAAACATACCATTCTGATATTCAACCAAATAACATTAGCGTCTTCATGTCTACAGAGCATACATAAAATAAGAAGAGTTTGATTTCCTGAGGAAGGCTTCGACAGCCCCATCTTAGGTGGTCATGAAGGTTCTCTATACTGCATCACGAGTTCACGGCCACTTTATAAAAGTTCCGTGACCGCGTTTTGACGTCGCAAGTCTGGTAACAACCACATTTATTTTAGAACGACAAGATCAGGTTGCAAGAAGAGATTTGTCAATCAAGATTGAACCCGAAAATAAATACCATGGCTAGAAACTATATAAAATGACTACTCCCTCCTACCCAGACCAAACTCCTCATTCTTTTTTTGTTATAGATCTCAGATGGCGACAACTGTGAGGGTGGCGTTAAGTTCATGGTAATGGTTGGCAGGGTTTTAGTTCACCGGTGGAAGGGATGAGTTTCGGTGGCGAGGATACCATTTCCAACGGGTGGCTACGACTCCCGACAAGTAGTGGGTGGTCTTGAGGGGTGCAGTAGACTGATGAGAGATGGTGAGATGATGTTGTCGAATAATGACTGAGATGGTGATGTTGGTACGGGGTAATTTTTCGGGCATAGATGACACTGGCGATTAATTTGTTCGTTTCGAATTTATTAAAAAACTTTCTCTATAATAATACTTGGTTTACCAGTAAGGTATTCTGGACCATTAAGTTTTGCTTCGATTTTCAAAAATCGTTTTAATCTATTCTCAATTCAAATTCTAAATTTTTATGAAAGAAATCCGGGCTTTGATTTTAAAACCTATAAGTTTACCTTGTCTTTTGTATGATGTTTCACTCCCCATTTGTTTTCTACATTTTCTCTATATTTTCGCATTTTGAGGTGTGCTAGCACCCATGGACGGTTCTAAAGGATGATTCATGGTCAGCCGACCCCAAATCATTTTGGAATTAAGGCTCTGATGTTGTTGTTGTTGTTGTTGTAGATGACAATGACGATGGTGATGGTGTGTGATGAATGATGAATGACGCTGGAGATGGGTGACGAATGGTTGATGAGTGATGAAGGGTTGATAAGGGATGAATGGTTATCCTATAGACATTTTACCATCTTTTCCTAAAAATCTGTGCAAAAGGCGGCGTTGTCTTTGGTCTGGATCAGAGGAGTAGATCGCAAAACATTCTAAAAGTTGCCTGTGCTTTTTCCCTTGAAAACAGATGTGGTGCAGTACGTTTAAAGGCTAAGCAGCATAAACAAAGATAAACTACGGAAGAATGGCAAACGGAAAGGCATTAACTTTGATAAGAACTTCACCGGAGAGCAAAACAAATAACTGCTGGTGTTGAAGAGAAGGAACCAAGCAATAAAAATCTGGTTTTCTACTCATGACTGATGACTCACGACAACTTCAAAAGTTTGACATGGGCACAGCCAAGTTAAATTTAGACCTCAAAGAAGTCCAAAAGAAATTTGGTTTGAGAACATGGATATTATCATACAACAGAGGCTGAGAGAAGCTGAAATTAAATTCAAGCTGCTGAGAAAGGAAATGTAGGACCAATAGCTACAATTAGACCTCATGCAAATGTTTCATGATGAGAAGAACAGCAAAATAGAGGTTACCTTTTTGCTGGGCGTGCTTTTAACTGTGATTCTTTCTCAAGACCAATTTTATCATTCAAGCCAAGCTTCAAATCAGGCATACCAGAGAGGAAGCACTTCATGAGAATTTTTCCGGTAACATCGCAACGTAGCACACTACCTATTACACCGATACGTATTAAGAAGCTTTCATAGACAATCAGCGACAGGATATAAACACAAAACTCAGTCACATACAAGCGTCAGGCACACACTAGCAAAACTCATACACATTCCCACACACACAGAAGAAAACGTTACCCACCTTTTGAAGACATAAGAAGATTGACACTTTCCACAATGTCAAGGAACACCTGCACGAAAATGCTTTGATTAATTTATGAGGCTAGATAGTTTACACTTTACATGTGCCATAAGGCTAGATACCAGTATCAACCACGCTGAGAGATGGTATAAATCACCTCATTTTTTTTATAAACAAGACCCTCTCGTCGCCATCCAACAGCACCTGTGACTTGCAGAGTTGCATTTGGCACTGGCTTATCAACAGGCTGAATGGCATCACAATCGTAAACAGATGAATCAGAAACACTTACACAAACTAAGCAGTAGTCAAACCCTCCAATGAAAGATATTAGCGGCCTACACTATAAATTCAAAATAATAAAAAGAGACACACCTTTGATGAAAACGGCGAGCGCACACCTTCTTGAGTAATATATAGCTTCAAAATTTCAGCCGAAAGATTTTGCGGGTAACCAAAGTCCATGATTTCTGTAATTCAAATTTATTACAAGATTCAGAAAATCCAGAACATGATGAAGTCACAGACACTAAGATGGTGACAAACACCATAGTACAAATGCAAGTTAAGCAGCGACACTAATTCAACTTTATTAACTATCATGCACGACTTTTGTATTGCCACTGTAATATGCCTTCAACAGAATGTAAGATGATAACAAATGCCAAGCACAATGATTTTTCAGTTAACTGGTTTCGAAGAGCTCGTAAAACATGTAAAAAGATAGATTACCACTACTCATATTGAAGCTATTGGACATGATAGATACTATACTGCTTGGTGTGTCATTTCTTTATAAAGAAATTGAGGTAAAAAGCAGTCTCTTACAGTATTTACAGCATTCTCATGTCAATATCCAATGGGTTTCTCAAGATCATACTTTAGTCTTACACCCTCTCATACTCCACAAACAACCAGACAGAAGCGGGCAGGATTTTAGTTTCATAAGAGAAATGGGCATATTTCTCATGCTCCAGAAACAACCAGACAGAAGCAGGCAGGATTTTACTTTCCTCCACACCACAATGTTACTCATAAGCTTCCACTTAGAGTGACTAGACATTAACAGGGTCAGAATATTTGAGTCTTATATACCTTACCAGTGAACAAGAACCACGATCAGAAATTTTAATTAACATAAATTCTAAATATGCATTACATACCATCTAACAGCTCATAAATTAGAACAAAGTTATTGCGAATAGCATCTTCATCAAATTGCCCACCGAAGTATGATTTGAAAAGATTAACAGCCTGCAAATAAATGGAAAATAATAGTCAGCAAACTCAGAAAGGGAAAATATCTTCTAACTATCTGGACAACTTTCCAACTGGTCTGGAGGTATTCAATTTTCCTTTTTTTTCCTTCTCTTTTCCAAACATCAAATTATCCTTTGATTATGAACATCGTCACCTTAACCAGGTATTTTAAGATATCAATTGATATTCCCATATTGTGCTGTATGTCTCCATACAGAGCCGCAAATAACACACGCCATTTCATGCACAAGTCAATTTACATCAACTAACATTTTACCACAGCAAGCACGAACAGGCAAGAAATCAGGATGAAGGATTGATAAAATTTACTATATACACTGACACCATAATCAAAGCAGAATTCTCAGAGAACCATTCACAATACCAGAGTGAGAATTACCTCAACGACGAACTTGAAAGCACAAGCTACATTAGCATTGCTGCTGACAACAATTACGATGTAGACATTGCTAATCCTCATATACAGGAAGGAACATCCTCCTATCTGCCTTACGGGACAAGTACCAAGTTCCTTTGTTTGCATAATATGCATCCGAAAAGCATCCACCATGTTGCCACTAAAAAGTAAACAATTAACACTTAAATAATCACTTAAAAGCTAAAGTGATATTGAAATGGAACACATTTTTTTTAAAAAAAAAAAAAAAAAAAAAAAAAAAAAAAAAAAAAACACCATGTTTGTGTGAGCAGAGATTAGACAAAAAATAAAAGGCATGAAACCGTAAATCGTCATATTAAGGATTTGTTACAGCATGCACCTTGTTTCAGCTATAACAAGATGAAACACACACAAAGAAAAGAGAGAATATACAATCGGTAATTTGTCGTTTAATTGGGACGGCAATGTTCACCGTAAACCACCCATATATGTAGCCCCTTCATAAATCGCAATTTCAATCAAGAAAACAATATAGCAAATAAGACAGAGATAGACAATTTCCTTTAAAACAAAGAGGTGCTAGTAAACATACAGCCAAAGCTCAGAAGAAGCAGAATCAAAAAAATATCAAACAATTTAAACTCATACATGCAATTCCACCCGAAAATTACTGAAAATGTTTTACTCATCTTAGGTTATAAATCCCTCCTACCCAAGATAAGTGTCCAATTTAACTTTTGAGGTCAGCACACCTTGACTTTCAACTTTTAGTTTTCCATATCAAAACTAAGTCGAAATGGCTTACTGATCCTAGGTAAAGTGTTAAAATATGTATGATTAAAAATAAAGGCCGCCCGAGGTACAAGAAGCACTTTAGGGCACCTGACCTGTGACTATCTAAGTGCAAATGGTATACCCGAGGTGATGGAGGAAAAATGAAGTAATGATGTTTTCCTTCCAAATCCTTCAGATGTTGGAAACTGTTGAAACTTGGAATGATAACAATTTGAGGATTTTGAATTCGCTTAGAGGGAGGTAAATGGAACCCTCCATTTAACCCATTTTATAACCAAACAAAGGAAATCATCCCTCTAAATTTTTTTCATCTAAACAACGAACAAGTCATTTGAGAATGTTTCCTCCATTACTCTAGGAGTCTAGGGTGTGTTTGGATGGGGGGATTTAGAGAGAAAGGAAAGGGAGGAAGAGTAGGGAATTTAAAATCCCACATTTGGAAAGCAAATAAGGGTGGAGGGAAATGGAAGGGGAGGGATTTGGAGGGATCGATTTTCCCTCCTCCAAAGCAAATCAAAATCCCTCCACAATTTGAAAGATTTGGAGAGAAATTGTCTCCAAACACCACACCCCATTCCCCCTCCCCGTCCCTCCTATTTTGGTATCCAAACAAGGCCCTAAGGTCTTTAAGTACACTTAATCAGTTAATCATTAGCTCAATAATTTTCACTAAGTTGACAGCTTGAGAGCTAGATACATCTAAACATTCAGTGAGATTTCTATATCATCATGACCAGGAAAAAACTGTGCACTCACATGTAGCATCAAAGCTGAACAAGAATACATCATAAAACGATTTAGTATATCATTTACTAAGCTGCCACATAAACACAAGTCGCTTACAGGTAATCAACCTCGCGTTCAGCGCACCAAAACTAAACATAGAAATCAGCAGCAGGCAAACTGATAGCAAAAGCTCCGTTGAGCCGATAATTGGGGATCAACCACTACAACATAATTTGAGCTTCGCATAAGCTTAGTCAATCAACATTCCTAAAATTGATGATGATAACTCAGTAAGAGAATCAACAACAACGCCATATACATAAATCAAAACACAACAGCTATAATTAAACTTCGCAATCAACAATCGTAACAACAACGGGATATACATAGATAAAAAGAACAGTAAAATAGGTTAGACGAAGGCGAAGAGATCGAAAATATACCCGACATCGTCGCGATAGAGGCGATTGATGAGGACATCACCTCGGAGATTTAAGAAGTAGATTGCGGAAGCTGCCACCGGCATCTCCAATCCAGTGGAAAGATTCTAATGTCAGACTTAATTATTTATTATTTCTACCTGAGATTCCAAAAAACCCCCAATTGAATTGGATTGAATGAACTAGATCGATGAATTTAGAGATCTAGGGTTTTGAAAATGAATTGCATTTTGATTTTGATTTTGATTTTGATTTTGATTTTGATTTGAGTTTGAGTTTGAGTTGGTAGAGAGAGATGATTATTGGAGTGTCGATTCAGCAGGAGAAGGTTAATTGTTTGTTTTTATTTTTTTCAAATGCCAAGTTGTACGTATATTTTATCGACTTTTCCAGCCAAAATGTTGAAAGGAGGGGGACGAAGAGTCGAAGAGGACAACTACAATTTTCTCTCGCATTTTGAATTTTTTTAATCTTTTTTTTATAGGTTGATGATCGGTTGAATTCGGTTTATTAATAAAAGATTATACAACAATTTAAATTTGTGAAATAAAAGAAAAATTATTTGAACATAAATACTTAGCCGATAAATAAAATAGTTAGACGATGAATATTGTTGAAAAAAAGTTTTTTGTAAAGTGAATTTGTAGACACCTCGTTCTGCACCTCCCGCAAGTCGTCCAGTGATGATTGGGCCGCATGTTTAACATCTGGTATGATTTTATGCCGTTTATTAAAACCTTTGTCAAGTGGTAGCTCAAGCAATTGTGTCCACCCCTTGGTCGTCATCTACGCGCCGATACGGTCATTTTGATAGTAATTAGAGTCCGTTTGGAGCCCGGGTCAAAAAAAACGTCTTCATTTTCTGATACCGTCTCAACCCGTTTCAGAAGGTTCTAAAATTCCGTCGCCGAATAATATTTAAATATTTTTATCTCGACCAAAATATCTCACCTTGCGGAATAAGGAAGCCGTTATCTTCCTATTTTCATAATCTCAGCGTAAAGATCTTGCGTGCTGAGCGGGACACCATTGGTGAGATGACGTAGCAGGGGTTGCGCCTCGCAGCACTGGGTGTGCCTTCTCCTGGGCTTGCTTCCAGCAGTTTCCAGATTTCCAGAACCTACCTCGTGATTAGTATAAATAGAGGCCTTCATACCTCGCACTATTCATGCGAGTGTCCGCCCTTTCTCTTCTCCTTCTTTGCATTCTAGACTTTTACTCTTGCCTTTTTGGCATCAACGTGCTTGATCTATTCAACCACGTTATTTCGAATCCTTTCGATTACCCGTCACGATTTTGCATGACCGACCAATTTGACCACTACACACCGACTAAACAACATTAACTTATTTTCTTTGTTAAATAAAGACATTCTCATACGTATATAAATTCGAGTTACCACTAAAGACGATTTTAGTTAAATCTCGTACCATTAACGTGTAAGTCTGAGAGTGTAAATCCAAATTCTCATAACTTGTAATTTTATTTAATGTATTTTTGTTATTCTCACATAAATGCCAATTAATGACCCTTTGTTACTTAAAAACCATTAAAAAACCAATCTTTTACGAAGTCAGCAGGGATTCAGGCTGGATAAGAAACGCATCAGAGAATGCGCCTCCTGGAAGGAACGCAACACAAGTTGCGCCTCTTCCAGAGGCTACTTGTCCTCTGGTTCCTTCTTCTTCTTCCTCGAATTTTTCTGGGTTCGTGTTCTTCCTTGTTTTTCTGATTTCTTTCGTTCATTCCTTTCATTTTAGCTTTTAAAACTTATTTTCTTAAATCCTTTCGACTTAAATCATTAATAATTCGATATTGATCGGTATTCGTCAATAAATTAATTCCGAGTTCGAAGAGTTTGGTTTTTGATATCGAATTTCTTTAATTTGACTATTGTACAGTTTCTTTAAGTTTTATTCTCGTTCTTTTAACCTTAATTCTTCAGTTTAATTCGTCCTTAATCGATTTAAATTCGTAATTTGTTTAATTCGAGTTTTCATAAGGTTTCGTTTTTTAATTCGATTTTTCATCACTTATAATTCGTATTCATGAGTATTGTAGATATTTCCATGCATAAAATCTGTTAAATCACTTATTTTGAGTTATAATAACAATCAATTGATTAAACTAACTTAACGTACTTAACGAATTGCGGTTCTGACTTTCTCAAACAGAGCACAACCCAAGAACAAACGCACTAAGGGTTGCGCCTCTTCCAGAGGACTCATCACTGGCTGCGCCTGTTCTGGGCCGGTTTCTATCCCTGATCTCCGATCGCCTAATTTAAATCGTATTATCTTATACATAATTGACATATACAATAATATCCTCTATTATTACGTATTCACTTTAATTTATTTATTTTATTTTATTTATTTTATTTTCTCTTATTCTTTTATTTCTTTTCAAATTCCTTTTTGGCATCCTTGTGACGTAAATACCATCTTATATTTCTATTGTATTATTTTTCTTATATTCACATGTAATTTACATTAAATTCCACTTCGACCATTAATCTTTATTTGTTTAATTCACCGACTTAGTTTAATAATTCACATGTTCAAAATAACGGATGTTGCATAGCATGTATATAACCAACGATATATCAAATATTAACGAACTTCCCAATCATTAGTAGAGGCCACTATCGAGACGGGCAGGGTTAGGTGTTCGATTAAAGAGCTTCTTAACACGTACCCTCACCCCGTACTTGAAATCTCTGTGAACATCCGTGTTCGCGGGCATTACGAGAGTCATTCTAGACATAGAATGCTAAGGGTGACGAGTTCTT